>UCOJ01000903.1:0-56106 GCA_900474305.1 Cecidostiba fungosa | reverse complement strand
TTTGTGCTCAGAAACAAGGTAGGCAAAGTCAATCCAAGAACTGTCCAGTAAATAGGTTAAAAAGCGTTTCATTCTGCCTAAGAAATTGCAAATAAAACAACCCAGTTCTGAGATTCCCATGCCAAGAACTGGCCATCAAGTTGGTTATCGTTTCTACCAGGATAGTGATATTCGTAATATACCTAGAGGTCCCAATCGATAATTTATGGCGACGACGATAACATCTTTGTCCACAAGGTACTTGGCACCGAAGTCATTGGCTGTGCCATGGATAAATGCGCCGCCGTGAATCCAGAAGAAAACCGGCAAGAGCGACGTGTCGCCTTCGCGATCGGGCACGTAAATGTTCATGTAGAGACAGTCCTCTGATCCTGTCACTCGCTCCACGTCTTTTAACCATCCTGGTTTATGGCTGTACTGGAGACATGCATCAGCCTTCTTCGTTGCTTGTAATTCACCCTCCCATGCCTTCGCAGCTTGCGGAGCCTTGGCAAAAATAGAGATTAAATTAAATGTGCACCTATATGTATCTCGTTGTATGATAATCCAACAATGATACAGCGTTTTAGATTATTTTGTCACTCAAATATATATATATGTGCATGATTGTCCGTAAAATACAAATGATTCCTTATCTGATTTCAAGTGATAATATTGTTTTCGTGCAGAGTTTACGATTACTAGAGGAATATTGTTATCGTTCGAATAATTAATAAAGATTAATTATTGTTCTACCATAATTATAATGTTGTGTCGTCTTATCTCAAGTATCTTACATTATATTACAAGAATTAAATGAAACGAAATATATTTCTCTACTTATCAAATAAATCTCGAATATTAATTGTTTATAATACTTGATGATTACAATAATTAGACATTCTACCATAACATTAAAATTGATTACTAAATATGTACGTACCTTAAATCTGAGTTTTCCAATTGGAGGTAATGCATACGGAACACCCTCGTAAGCTTCGTAAATCCTTCCATGTTCCGAAATTTTGTGGTATCCTTTGATAACACCAAGAAGTGTCTTGACTCTCGGCGCATCTTCGTCCGAACGAACGGCGAGACAGAACGCCGTAACTATTAGAAACAAACTCGTCGGTCTGATCATCTTTGCCAAACCGAATTGTGCACGAAACTGCAATGAGTTCGACGATATGCATTAATCAGAGCTAACAACGGTCATAAATTTTTTGCACACTGCCCCACCACGCCGAGTTTTAAATATATCTATATAAATATCATTTCGACACGAATATGAACAGCAGCATCCAAAGCTGATAAGACTTAATGAATAAATAAAACACGCAAGCGCAAGTTTAAGTATAAATGTAACTAACTGTAAGATAATATAATATTGTTTTTTATATTTTATTGCTGTTTAAGATACATTTTATATAATATTTTCTTACGTTACTTATCGCATTTTGTTATCGCATATATCCATCAATATCAACACCAGTTATGTACGATGATGCCAGTGACAGAATTAACGAGTGCAAAATTAAAAATATTCTTATTCACTTTAGCCTTGTATTGTGACCTTTCCACACTCGCTTCGCTCGTATGCGAACATTCACACAAGGCTAAAATAGCATTCTCGCATTAGTATATCGAAATGTACGCTATTTTTATATGGTTGTGTGAAAATCTTAATCTTTATATTTCACTATCATTTGGAACATAACATTTGGTCAACAGGTAGCAGTATAGGTATAGTGGGAAAATTTGATATAGTTGTTTTAATAAATTCTATGGATAGAATGTTTTCAGGCAAGAATTCTCAAGGTCACGGTTTTGAAGCGTGGCAAAATCGTGTTAATATACAACTTTTACAAAGCTATACTCGCACGTCAATTATCCGTTTATCAATATACGTATTGAACATCGCCATATAAAAAATCAAAATGCGCGCCACGAGCTACGAGCTTGGTGCGCATGCGCACTATTTGAAATCCACCACTAGAGGGCTCTGACTGCTTTCGGCGGGATTGGCGGGTAAACAGCGACGCGCGTCCTGCAGCGAAACTGTTGAAACCCGCGAAGTAGACGCGTCGCAATGTCGTTATTCGGCGAACGGTAACTTACTACTCGGCAACAGAGCGCGACATGATCCGGCAACGTGCGAACGAAGCTTTTTTCCATCAGTGATATCGGCAGGTTATGTATACGCGAAAGAAAAAGCCGAGAAAAACGTTTTATCACCGCTAATCTTCGAAAAACTGCGAAAAATCTATGCTCCGGGAAAAGCTAACAGCAGTCGCAACGATGGACGTACGACAGTGAAGTGAGTCTGATTCTTCGAGGAAAACGACTGACAAGAGAACAAAGCAATAATGGATCTACCAGCTACGCAGGCTATGGGCGAGGATGAATTTCCTGCTACGCAGCAAGTCGCGATAGATGAGGAGGAGGAAAAAACTTTGGTAATCTTCTTGTATACATTTGGAGCCGCGTCTTTATTTGACAGTTCGGAATTATGATGACAAAGGATTTAGTGAAAAAATAATACTAATTCAGCTATTATCTTATTGTTTAGGTGGGCACACTGCTGATTAACAAGAATACGTATTCCATTTTTTCTGGAGTCACCAAAATTGGCAGGCATCCTGAATGTCAAATCATACTTGATTCCGAGGTATTTTTACTTTTTACACTTACCGTGTCAAAATGCGTAAACAATATTTTATATCTGTTTGTTTCTATTATTTGTTAGTATGTTTATAGTGGGAGACGATTAGTATGTTGTTATGTATCATTTCCAATTTTTTAAAGTTCTTCTTTAGATCCTCGCTTCAGCTTATTCTCGTTGAACTCTATCGAATTCCAAAGATTTTTTTCTCCCAAATTGTCATTTGTTTCCATCCCATACTTGCCTGGTCCAGATATATGCAAGTAATTTAGTTCTTTCTTGGTCGGATTTACTTCTGTCCACTCAACTCCCAAGTCCGGTTTACTAGATTATTAAATAATATTAATTATTTTCATCAAATTTTAAAGTCTCTGCCTTAGACTTATCAATAATGGCTTGTTTACCCTTTAGTTGCAACCGTGACCCAAAAATTCAACAAATCTTTTTGCAAAGCTCGATCTTCGTGTGTCTTTGTTGGATTCATAAAAGGTGTTTCAATGACCATATAAGCATCATCAGCGTGCGAAACACCTATAATCAATGGTAAAAGAACATAGTTGTATTCATGTTTTAGACACAATGACAAAATTTGAATGACCATTGCATACCAAAATTCTCTTTTGTTCCACTCATTACATCGCTCAAGCTGTCAGCTGCTCTATGACTATAGTAATAAAACCAGACAGGGTTTTCATTTACTTTAGCTTGCATCCTTGCTGCTTTTTCTGCATCAACAACAAATAATCGATCACCAACCATTAATGTCAGTGGTCGTACATTCAGTCTATCAATAGGCTTTGATCCAAAATAATGCTTCTTGATTTGCTCTGCTACTTCAGCATGTTTATCTTTTGGTAATGTATAGTTATAATCAAGCAAATACTTTGCCACTAAGTCCCAATTGTCATTTAAATCTTTTAAATGCTTTTTATTTGTTATAAATTCTGAAATTATTAAAATTTAAATAAATATCTTCTTAATAAATATATAGGCAAATTTAATTTAATAAGCAATCTTACCAGCAACTGGATAGAGTCCCTCTTCACTCACAACACCAGTGATCCAAGGAACATCTTGTACATCGCCATTAGCGATAATTTCAACTGGTGGTTTATTAATGAAATAATCTCCACCAGATTTCTCTACTACTGGTCCAAATGGAGTATAAGGATTGTACAGCCATGGCTATAGAAAAAAGTTATATTAAATTATTTAAATAATAATTAGTATACACAAAGATAAAACTTAAATATTTATATCTCTTTATTTACCATAAACTCGGATGTTGCTTGAACTACAGTTCTAGCTGGACGGTATCTCATACACTGTATCATATCTTTTGTATTATCTGTTGGACAACCCAGTAGAGCACCCAACTTTTTAGCCTTTTCTAGTGATTTTTCAGTTTGTGCCCAACACAATAGAGCTGTGCCACTAAATGAAATACCATTTTGAAATAATCCTGCACTGAGAGGAGACAAATAATGATAATGTACACTAGCACCTCCTGCACTGAGACCTGTCAGTGTTATTTTTTTTGGATCCCCTCCAAACCATTCAATGTTATCATGTACCCAACGCAGAGCCATACTTTGGTCTTTAAGTCCCATATTTCCTGGAACAACTTCATCTTCGGTACTTAGAAAACCTTTATTAGAAAATAAATATATTGATAAATATTTTAAAACTTTTTATACACAAAAGTTGATTAAATTCATATTTTATCACCTAGAGATCCCAATCTGTAGTTTATTGTAACTAATATTACATCTTTATCAGCTAAATATTTTGCTCCAAAAACATTTCCAGTTCCATACTGGAAGCAACCACCATGAATCCAAAAAAGAACTGGGAATCGTGAAGTATCTGCTTTACGAACTGGTACATAAACATTTAAGTATAAGCAATCCTCACTTCCCTCAACTCGTTCATTTTCAACAGCTGGTAAATGAGTGTACTGAAGACATGCATCCGAAACTTTGGTTGCTTGTAGTTCACCCCTCCAAGCAGGTATTTTCTTAGGTGGCTTTAAAAAACAATTAAAAGTTACATCTAATTCCAAGTAGTATAAAAATTATATTATATATAATTAAAATTGGAGTTTGCAATTGTACTTCTGTTGATTAATTTTATATTATTGATACTCGTGAAACTTACATTAAATCTTAATTTTCCTATGGGTGGATATGCATATGGAATGCCCTCATATGCTTCATACAATTTACCATTCTCAGACTTTTTATAATATCCCCGAATACCTCCAAGTGGTGTTTTTACTTTTGGATAATCATCCTTACAATTAACTAAAATAAAACTTGTTAATAGAACAAGAAAACTTATCCACAGCATCTTGCTTTACAATATCTCTGAAAGCCAACTGAGGTCTTTCCTCAAGTCAATGCTGATAAGTTATCCTTTTCCCCTTCTTATGACCTTTATCTGTCGGTGCATACAATTCTTTGCTCTGGAAATAGAATCACTCAGCTTGTCAATGACAGACATGATCTATTATCTAACATGCATAGTCAAGGCTATTCATCTATGTGAATTTAACTATTTCAATGAAAAGTTGTCCATTACAAAATATTTCAATTAAAGAATAGATTTTTTTTTCAAAATTCTTACAAATTATTGTATAAAACAAACATTAAGAATATAATTCTCACATAATACATTTTACAAGATGATAGTTTCTTATTGAATCACACATGGAAGCTGTGAGCTATTTACATTTAAATTTTGCTTACTCATCAACATAAAAAAGTCATAAACAAGATCTATTTTTTTCCGTATAACTGGTTTTGTACTATTAAAAATCTTTTCAATGCTACAGAAATTAAAATGTTAATTCAAATTATATAAGATTTATATATTAAGATAAGATCTAAATTATACATATATAAATATACTTCTAATTAAAAAAAAAAAACTTTGAACACATACATTCATTGAATAGACCTATATTAAAAAAAAAAGTTTTTTACATTAGTTTAGTTTTTTAATATAATTTTTTTATACTTTTACAGACGGTATCTAAAAGACATGCAGAAATTGAAGCCGAATCTCCTAATAAAACTGTTTTTATACGAGATCTTAACTCCTCAAACAGAACAAGGATTAACTTCGTAAGTATTGAATATAAAACAAAGCATACTATCAACTTATATTAAAATATTTATCGATGTTGCAGAGCAAATTAAGGCCATATTCCTTATATCAAATAAGAGATGGTGATGAGTTAATATTTGGAAATGTCATAGCAAGATTTAAACTGTATCAACCAATTGATGATTCGTTAGTATCATGTACACCCCAAGTCAACCGAAAACTCAAAGCAATCATACCTGGCACACCTGATTCTTCATTGGTTGGTAGCTATATAATGTTATATCCTAATGGCAATATATTTATTTAAAACATTTTTACAAGACTTAGAGAAAATTATTAAATAATTTTCTACATAATTACACATAAGTATTTTCAGTTCCATGAAAAAACATTAATAGTCTGTACAATGTTTTAAATATTATAGCCACTTTATGTTCAAATAATTTGTAGATTTCTCATTGTAAATCCCACGCAATGTGTCATACCATTCATTTGTACAGAATACATCGTCTGCATCTGAAAGTGATACCTCCATTATACCTGGAACACAGACGGATAAGACTGATCCTAACTTCCGACTTCCGGTAATTCCAGTCAGATCTTCCAAATTTGATGAACACAGAAGCCCAAGAGTTCCGCCATTTACTCTCGATGATCTTCCATCGCCATTGTCTAAAGAGAAAAGCAGGCAAGACGACATTTGCGAGCTTGAAACTCAAAGATTTTCTACAAGTGATATAAAAGATCATGATAATAGTGATAACATTTATACTGCTGCAACTCAAAAACCTTTAAGTATTACCAAACCTGTCGCTTCAGATGATAACATATACGACATGGCAACACAAAGACCAACTGATTCTGATGAAGAAACTGATCAGTTGGAAAATCTAACTACTCAACGACCTGACTATAAGTATCAAGACTCGAGCAAAGTAACAAACAATCGATCTATTAATGATCTTGAAACACAACCATTTAATTCTGAAACATTGAATTCCGGTAAAAGAAAGTCTCTTGAGGTCTCTATATACAGTGCTGCAACTCAAAAAAATGTACCCCATACTTCAGAGAACGAATCTATTGAAGATCTTGAAACGCAGCAATTTAATCTCGAAACGGCAAATATTGTTAGTAGAAAATCAAATGATGTATCAATTTACAGCGCAGCAACTCAAAAAAACGTTTGTGATGAATTAACTGAATCTATCGAAAATTTAGAAACTCAACAATTCGACAAAAGAAAATCAAATACTATCAATAGTTCACATAATGTATCAATTTACAGTGCCGCAACGCAAAAAAATATTTCTGAAGACTTGAGCAAATCTATTGAAAATGTAGAAACTCAACAGTTTGTCAATAGAAAATCAAATACCATCAATAGTTCACATGACGTATCAATTTACAGTGCCGCAACACAGAAAGTTAATAATGAGTCTATAGAAAATATAGAAACACAGAAATTTAACATCAATGAACCAGAAAAGTTTGTAGCGCCCAGTCCGCTTCGAAGGAAATCTAATAAATCACTTCATGATGCCGAAACACAAAGATGCGTGCCTGAAGAATCCATCCCTGAGTCCATTGAAGATATGGAAACGCAACAGTTTGCGACTAATACTATCAATACATCTGAAACGCCTACTTCAAAAGTACTTAATAAGTCCATTTATGCAGCTGAGACTCAAAAGCATGGATCTGTTGAGCCAAACAATGAATCCATAGATAATTTGGAAACCCAGCAATTTGTCAACAAATCATCAAACGAAATAATTGATGAATCCACTGAGTCTATGCATCTTGTTGATGAAAGTCCAAAAATGATTTCTAGTTTATCCTTTACAACTCAAAATATATCACAGTTAGATACAAAGAATGCTAACGAATCGTCATTTGACTCTGGTATTCAAAGGACAGAACAAGAAAATGATCAAAACAATACTATTCAAGATCAAAATAATTCTAGTTTACAATTTAAAAAACACTTACTATTTTCATCTGTTGACGATATCAATAAGTCCAGCACAATCAATGATAAAGAAGACAATGCATCAAAAACTGTTGAAAATATTAATCAAGGAAAGAGTATATTGGAAGGAGAGAATGAAGAAGAAATGTTTTCGCAAAATTTAATTGAAGATTGTCCATTTGCTTTCCTTCCTGAAGAATCAACTAGTAATGGAAATCAATCATCCGCTACATCTAAAATTGAAGAAAAAACTGAAATCAAAGAGAACAAAATAACTAATGATAATATTTGTAATGCTTCCATAAATGCTGAAATCCATAACTCTAAAGTGACCGATAGTAGATCTCGCAATATTATTAACGAAAGTGACTCAGAAACTGATGAAGAGGGTGTTTTCACTAACCAATCATCTAACGAAGATAAAAATAATCAGTCTAATTCTAAGTGTAACTCAGAAACCAAGAAAGACGCCGTACGTAAAGAAGCGGATTCCGAAACAGATGAAGAAGGTGTATTCTCTAATCACCTATCCAATCAAAGCGAAGGGGATATTCTAAACAGTAAACATGATAATAAAAATAGCGAGAACGATTCAGAAACTGACGAAGAAGGCGTATTTTCAGATCGTATGGTTAAAGACAAGAAAAATAAATCTTTATCTGAAAAAAATAATGTTGATAGTGATGAAGATATTTTCGACAATATACCTGATATTGAAGAAAAGACCAAACGTAATGATATTTTACCATCTAAATCTGATGGTTTAATTCGTCAAAAATCTCCAAGCCCGGATTCACAAAATTTGATATTTGATGATAACTATGAAGCAAAAAGAACTAGTATTCCAAAAACTAAAACAGCTACTACATGTTCATCTGAGGATAAAAAAATCAATGGTATTGAAGTTGACGATCTCGCTCCTACACAGGTAATTAACACTGGCATAACTGATACTGATAACTTTTTAGCACCAACGCAAGTCATCATTCCCAAAGAAAAAGATTCGACAAAGAAGACTGGCGAAAATTTTGATGATCTTGACTTAGCACCGACTCAAAAAATTGTAGACACGCAACTATGCACGGAATCTCAGTTTCCTGCACAGAATAGCAGTAGAGAATCCAACGATCGCTGGAATACAAAAAATACTATTGACTTGGCACCAACTCAAAAAATTACGGACACGCAATTGTGTACAGAATCTCAATTTGCTACTCCAATTGAGAAACAATTAAATGATCAAAGTAACGCTGAAAAGAGACTCGACCTAGAACCGACTCAAATCATTGCAGAGACTGAACCTTGCACAGAATTTCAATCGGCTACAGAAATTATTGACGAACTACCAAGCGATCAAAACAATCCAATAAGCAGAAACGCTAGTATTAGAGATTTGGAATATAAAAGTGCTCCAACTCAAGTTATCAATGATTTAGAAAGCAAGGTGTCATTAAACCAATCGAAACGACAACAAGAAGAATTAGAACTTACTTGTAAGAAAAAAGTGAAGACTACTGATGACACTCAGAATGTACAGTTAGACCTCTTGGCTAATGTGGAAAAAAATTTAGATGAAATGTTTGAAGGGCCTGAAAATGAGTTAGTAGAAGTAGACCAGTCAGCATTACTAACACAGCAGTTGGCAAATATTTTGGAATCTAGTCAAAATGATGACAGTCTTGTAACAGATTTGAATGAATCAAAACCATCTCCAACGCTCAGCTCTGGAAAAATTTCCAAAACGAAAAATCGTCGCAGAGCAATGCTCCTTGGAAAATCTGACTCTCTTAGTCCACTAGTAAAACCGGTAATTAATCTCAACGATACTATTGAGAGAAATTTGAATGAATTGTTTGACGACAACGTCAACAATATGGAGGCATATGAAACTGACGAAATGATGACACAGCAGTTAAAGAATATCCTTCAGTCGCAAGACGACCATCCTATGACCAGCGGTGGAGCCACGAAAAAATCACCAGTTTTGTGCAAGACTTATGAGAGGAAGAGGCATCGATTGAGTCTGGCAGTTAATTTGAATGCTTCGTCGACTTCTAAGAAACAAGAAGAACATCAAACACCAAAATCACCATGTGTGCAATCAAGCTCAAGCAATAAAAGTGTAGAGTCGCAAGAAACTGACGAATACTTTGCAAATCTCAAATCCAACAAAAAGCGCAACGTCATAGATACTCAATCTGATGAGGAACCGATTAATTCCCAATCATCCACCGACAACGAGAGGGAAATCGTATACAAGCGCGGAATGGTAGGTTTCTCCGCCACGATGCGACCAGTAAGTACCAAAGAACCAGTAGCGCTTTTAGAACCAAAAGGTAGAAGCTTCACTAGTGACAGTCAATCTGACGGTGACGACTCCTCCAGTATCTTGAGTCATAAGAAACGCTTTAGTTTGAGCCTGTCAAAGCATGTAGATCTAAACTCGTCCCTGTCCTCGTTGAGCGACCAAGAGGTGGGAAGGAATCTTTCTGCAAAGCCATCGTCATTGAAGAGAACAGGTAATAAACATCCTTCTAGTTCTTCACATCACTCGAAGAGGGTACTCGCCCGGGGAACTCGTGGTTTCACAAGCAAACCCGAATTGAAGCCGGTCGAGAGCCAAGAGCTCGTCTCAGCTGCGTCAACCGAGAGCGACGAGGAGCTGCGAAGCCTTGCCGCCACCAAAAAAAAGGTCTGTACATCCAAACTTTATCGTAAGGTAACCGTAAACTTAACTAAGCTCTCGCCGCTGACGATTGCCAAAAACAAGCCTAAAACACCAACGAGTGAGAAAGCCTCAGACTGCGACAGCGATGACAGTGAGTTTCTTAAGAGCATGCCACCCATCAAAGTAGCCGGTACCGCGGATTGCCCGCCGACGAATTCACAGCTAGCTGCGCCCAGCGACCCTGAAGACGATGACGACAACAGCCTGAAGGTCCCTTCGCCCGTCGACATCGTCATACCAACCAAGTGGAACTGGTATCTCCAAAAACGGTACGATCTCGTATACAAAAAGAATGGACTTAAGTCTCCTAAGAACGCCGAGGATGAGAATCGAGCGCGCTCGCCTGAGAAGCATGAAGCTAAGGCCAAGAGCGTCGACGACATTCTAGCAGAGATCGATGCAAATCAGCCTATTGGTAGAAGACGCATTATGGTTACTCCGAAGCAACACAGGACCAGAAGAAGGTCCGCGAGCGACTCAGACGAGAACAACGTCGTCGAGAAGACTGTAAAGACGAGATCGATACAGGCTCAAAGCTCAACTCAAGGCTTAAGAAAGGCCATCAGTACACCTGAAAGCTCGTCGAAATTCGACATCGAGATGGTAAAGGGAAACGAGAACAGCTTGTTCAACAAAGCTGTGGCCACCGAACGCAACAGTGACTCGGACTCCGACTCGGAGTCGAGACTCATACCCAAATTCACGCCACTGCCACAATTCAATCTTAACATGAACTACGTGGATTCGGACTCAGACCCGGAGTTCGAGCAGATGCGCCTGGACTGCGAACGTACTTTGGCAAGACAGAGTGCCTACGCTCCCCAGGTGCGAAGCTCGAGAGGTGGCCGAACACCGAGGGCGAAGCGGACCAGCGAGAAAGCCTCCCCTGTAATAACGAGACGACGTCGTCAAAGTGCGTTAAGCAATTGCAATTTACTGAACGTAACCCATACCGGCAACGATCGAAAGGCCGAGATTTCGTGCAAAGCTGGGACTGTTGATCAAAGTGCCTTTCTTTTTCAGGAGGCCGGCGACAGTTCCAAGGCGGAAGGGGCGATGAAAACAACCCAATCGAGGATGTCGAGCCTGACGATTATTCGGACTAAGCGCTCCGTGGCCTCGGACGTGGACGACGCGCAGAATCGACCGCCCAAACGCTCCAAAACTACAGCCGTGGACGAAGAGCGCCCCAAGCTTCAGCAGCTTTCGGTACTTATATCCCCGCTAAGCAACCAACCCCTTGCCAAACGTTTCTTCGACCGCTTTAAAATCCCTGATGCTAACCAGTCGTCCAATTTTAAACAGCCGGTCCCAGTCACCGCCGCCGATCTGGACAAAAAGAGGGTCAGCAAGATGCCTAAAACACTGGACAGCTTCGTGGTCATGCACAGTTCGAATAACAGAACGGACTCGTCTGACCCATCGACGATCGAGAACAGCGTCGTCGAAAAGACGCAGAATGAGAAGAGCAACAGATCGCAAACTCGAGGCAGAGCTGCGGCGGCGAACAAAAATAAAACGAAGCTCGAGGCGCTGAACGTGCACAGCAACAATTCGAGCAAAGAGAATCTTGTGGCTGAGAATTCTGACGTCGAAAGCGTTCCGAATACGTCAAAAGCTCGAAATACCAGACTAAAAAGAAATCTAAATATTACAGACTCATCTGTAATTAAAAATAGTAGTAAGGATGAAATATCCAATAGTAGCATAGAAAGTGATAATAAGACAAAAACGAGAGGTCGAGCTACTCGACAAAAGAAAAATGTACCGATGAAAGAGCGTGTCGTTACAAAAAAAGTTCATACTGTTATACAAGATTCAGATGTAGAAGAATCAGAAGAATCAGAATTCATTAAGGAGTCAAAAAATACGTTAGTTAAGACTATTCAATCGTCGTATGCGGAGAAAGCAAGTAATACAAAAGTTGTTAAAGCAGAATCTCAAAATGCAAAAGAAAAAGATATCGAACAAACGATTTCAGGCAAATCGTACAAATTAGATGTCAATGTTACTACGGATACTAAGAGTAAGAGAACTCATCACATTAAGAAATCAGATTCAGAGAAAACTGATATCTTAACGAATGCCGTTAGTATGAAAATCAGTACTAGAACTAGGCGAGGTATGAAAGTCGAAAACTCCAGTTTAGAAGACTCAAGTAGTTCTGACAATGCAGCTACGAAGAGGAATACAAGTGATCGAAATATAAACGTAAAAGGATTAGATTCAGAAAAATCGGACGGTGATGTCAGTAAAACAAGTAGAAGTAAACGAATTAAACAATCAGATGCAATCAAAATTAAACCTAAAGTTGAAGAGCCACATGAGAATGAAATGATATTAGATTCCGATTCAGGAAAATCAGATCCCTTAGTTAGAGCAAGTAGAACTAGACGAGCCGAAAAAACGAATGTCACTCTTAATAATGGAACAAGGAGTAGAAGAGTAAACACGCGTAATCAATCGTCAGAGTCATTATTTCCAGAAAGCGATACCGAAAAAGATAAAAATGTGTCTTTAGCAAATAAAAGTAATAGTTCTCGCCCAGTGAGACAAACAAGAAAACGTAAGGTGTCGACCAACATAAGCACAGTTGATTCCTCATCAGAAGAATCGCAAGAAATAGCTGAAATCATGAAAAACAGTAGCGAGGAAACCGCAAACAGAAGTCAAAAACGGAACACACGAAGAGCAAAGAATACTCCGAGCAGTTCTGAAGACACCCAGAACTCAGATGTTTTTGAAAAACCAGTGAGTAGGCCTAAGCGTGCTAGGCTCGTTAAATCCAACAAAAATAAATCATCGACGCAAAACGATTTACTCGGTGTCGAAGACATGAGAACACGCTCGCCGCAGCAATCCTCCATATCTCAAAAAAGAACACCAAGTCCAGAAATGCCACTTACACCTTCTCGATCAACGCCATCAAGAAACAGAATAACAATGTCCATGTCACCGATGAAAGGAGCTTCTTACAAAGTACTTTTCACCGGAGAGAGATCTGAAGTTCATCGTAAAATTGTCGCCAAACTAGGTAAGAACAAGCATCTGAGCTAGCTTCGACATTAAATTTAATTTTAAAATGTTACCTTTACTTATATATCTTTCGTCAGACAGATATTACTATAATTGCTTTCAAATACATATTCTAATCACTATTTCTATACTTAGTTTAATGTTTTTTAAAGTCTACTTTTTTAATTGCATATTTTTTGGGTACTCTAAGTAAGCAATTTTTTTTTTCAAATATCCTTGTTAATAATAGTTGAATGAGTTGATACAACGTGGAAATTTTGTAGAAATCTGTTTTATCATCGAAATTTATACTTTGCGTCTCAAAATTGATAAATGCGTTTTACTTTAATCAAAAGTAATTAATCTAGTGTTCAAAAATGCATTTTAGGTGGTTCTGAAGTGGAAGATCCGGAAAAATGTTCCATTTTGGTAACCGATAAAGTACGAAGAACATACAAATTTCTTTGTTGTCTGGCACAAGGCATTCCTATTGTTTCTGTGGATTGGCTGAACAATAGTGGAAAGGCTCACCATTTTCTAAACTGGGAAGATTATGTTTTGCAAGATCCAACTGCTGAAGCTAAGTTCAAGTTCAAATTGAAAAAAAGTTTGGAGAAAGCATCAAATCACAGATTATTGGAAGGATATACTGTGCTTATAACGCCGCGTGTTACACAACCTCCAGTCGCTGAATTAAAGGGTAAATTACACTTAACAAAGAACAAAGTATTTTTAACATTAATTTTCTAGAATTTTTAAGTTACAATAAGTTTATTGTTTTCAACTTTGGCTCTTTAATCATTATTTTTTTATGTACATTACACCATTTCTGTTATTCAATTATTCATCATCGTAGTATGTATCTGTTTTTAAGAATTATATCGTTTTAGGTATGGTAATATCCAGTGGAGGAAAGCCTCTTGTCAAACCTCCAACTAAATGGCAAGAAAATACTGTTATAATTACAAAGGAAGAAGACTTACAAAACGCAAAAAAATTCATAGCTAAAGCTCCAAAATCAGTAACCGTGCATTCCACAGAATTTATTTTAACAGGAATTCTAAGACAAGATTTAAGTCTAGAAGAATTTAAATTAACGGTTTAAATATATCTAAATGTTTGTAGAGTTCTTACATAATTTATTATCGTTAATTATACATGTAATCGATTTTATATTAATTTTTTCGAATGAACTAATTGTGGAAAAAGTATTTTTTTACAAATGAAACAAAGATATTTTATCATACAAGACTAAAAGAATAATAACTTTAATTTTGGGCTAAAAGTGGAAATTATCCACGAAGTAAAAAGTGCACTTAATATATTTTCTCCGTTTAAAATGTGTCACATGTAATGTCTTTAATTTATATTAGACATAAATGTAATGAAATATTATTATTATTTTGTAATGTCTAATTATTTGTAATTATCATTGTATATAATATAATTCAGTTTTCTAAACATAAACATGACGTTTTTTGCCCTATACAATTAGTTACTATTAATACCGCACGTTTGTGCAATGTGCAGCCTAATATACAGATATTATACTAATAAATCAAACCATTATTATTCTATATACGTTTAGTATAATAATAATAATAGGACGTACTTTTATTTTTACGAGTCTAAATAAGGTAAAAGGATAAAAAAATCACACATGTTTTCAGGTTTTTTTGTACTTTTTTTAAATACTTTTTATTCTGTGTCTCACTATACACATACTCATCCTGATAATAGGAAACTTTAGTTGATTTTAGTCAAGATTTACAAAACCTTGAGAAAATCTTTAAAATAAAAAGTTTCTAGCAAACCTAACAACAATTTACATCGAAGATACACTAATGAGATTAAACGTTAAATTAATGATGATTTTAATGATGATTTACTTGAAGTTCAGCGACTTTAACTAGAAATATCGTATAAATAACGCGATCCTAAAGTGCAATAATGCCTGACTCGAGAACAATGCAAAATCAGGATGCAAAAATGTGACTCGATCAAGTTATATTATACTAGAAGTATTTGGAATAGAGCAAGAGTTTTTAAGTCGCGAATATTTAGAGTTAAATGCGTTTATCAATACAGATAACAGGTGCACGATATCGAGCCGTTATGTTCCTTGCATCCTAGTAGAGCTTATAGCGTGTTTGTACTTTTTGTACTTGAAGATTGTTAATGGGACCTTCCACTGAGCAAGGAGCACCTCGAAAAACCTGGAACAAGAAACATTTATTATTATTAATTGAAAAATAATGGCAACTCACGAGTAAATAAAACAAACAAAATTTAATTTATAATTTCAAATGAATTTATCAAGCAATATGTTTCTTTTATATATTCATAACGCTATAAACTTAGACATACTATGTTTGATAAAAGCGCAAATACATGTAAGTACCTCGTTAAGATATTTTATTTTTAGACGAATATACAAGAAGTTTAGCACGGAAAATTTTGTTGCGTAAAGTTGAAATTTGTTTATGCAGTTGCGAGTTCTATAATTGCGTATAACTCGTAATAACGACTGTTTCATGTAATATACGCCAGCGACAAGAGTAAAAATAAACGATAAAAAGGTAAATAAGTATATAGGTACGAGTGCGCCTGGCAACAACGATATTTTCAATCAATCTCATACAGGCGCTACTCGGACCTTCAGGCGAAGTGTCAAAGAACAAAGGAAGACAAAGCCAAGAAACGTCATCAATTCGCCTCGAGATAACCGCGCGATGCGTAACAAAAAATAAGCAAAAAAAAAATTATACTTCCACACGCGCGACTCGAACGTCCGTGACCCGCAACGATGCGCCGCGTAGATGTGAACTATATATATAACATATACCTATATATATTAATTCAAAAGACGCAGTTTGCTCGGAGAGGCTCGCTGCTAACGGCGCCATCTACGCTGCGTTCGCAACGATAGAGAATTAAAATATATAAAGCGCGGCGCAAAAGCCAAACAAACAAATAAATAAACAAGTGGAGAAAGGCGCGAGCGCTTTGTATTTTTCAATCCCGTTTTGCGACCTCGAATCGCACGCGCACTCTTAAGAAAAAAGAGCAATCACTTATTAGAGATCCGAAGAAGCGATACGTGTGCGATCGATGGCAATATTATTATTGAAAAGAAAAGGGAAAAAAATAATGACATAGAACAAAGAAGAGACGTGTGCGTACCTGTATGGCGGAGCGCGTCTACGACTTGGTCTTGACAGTCTCTTTCTTGTTGTGTTCGGTGTTCATGAGCTTCGTGAGGATTTTTCTGGAATGGCCGTTCGGATCGAAGTAATTTGTGTGCATCGCAGCCTCTCGCTTGCTTCGCTGCTTGCCACTGTGCCCGGTGTAGATGTGCTTGTCGTAGTCGTAGTTAAAGTGCTCGTACTCGTCAAAATGGGCTTCCGACATACTTAACTGCGTATTAGGCTGTTCCTCTCTTCGTGAACTAACTGTCGGACAAAGAAAGTGCGTCGCTTTCTTTCTTCAATTCGCTGGTATATACGCGACCAACAACTGTGCTCGATTACGCTTCAATAATTCAATATCGAAGAAAGTGCTGTACTCTAAAAAAAATGTAGGTACAACTAGATTCGCTTGAGAAAAGAGCTTTGGGTTCAACAGTTATCCTTGAATGTCGCTAGACAGTTCGATACTGTTTTGCAGCGGCCAGTCGCGTTCCTTTTATAACCGAGGCGTTGGCGCGCATGCGTATGACTATCGACTCTCCCCCTTTACGTGCACTTCCCTTGTCTCCGCTGCAGAACTACTGTTTTAGATATAACGAAACATTTATTCGCTGAAAAAATCCTATAGGCAGTCGTCAATTTCTCGATAAGACGTTTGCGGGGAACCTGGAACCTGGAAGAGGAGGGGGTTGGGGGAATCCCCACTTTTTTTGGGAAGTTTTGTTTATTTCGCTTTCCAGTTTACATTGTTATTGTGCATCTCGCAGCTATATTATGGTACCGGCGAACAAACTCGAAAGATCGCTGAGCGCATGCGCATTTTGCCGGTGCACGCGATATGCCTGGAGTAGAATGTGCGACGTTGTTCTATAATCTACGACACCGCTACAGGCCTGTGTTGTTGCTGTGAGCTGTGAAGAGCGCGGCCATGTGTATGGCTGTATATACTACATATATGTATGTATACGTATGTACTTATTAAACTAAACGCAGCTACTGGGCAAAGCTGCTTACGTGTGTGTCTGTTTTCGAAACGAGAGAGCTTCAACAATCATTTCGTTTGATTTTTTTTTCTTTTATTTTGCGCAGTCTGATGGCATTGAAAATCGTGCTTCCTCATCGTGTGTGTCTCTCCTGATTTTAGCAATATAACACACATCCCTTATTACCTTACACGAAAGCTGCACGAGGAGAAAATTAATGAAGTTTATTTTTAGTCGCAGTCGAAGGTAACGTGCATCTCGTACTTTGAACTTGTTTACCTCGAAGCACGTTTTGACGAAACGAAGACTCTAGAAAAAGAAGGCGAAAACCGAATGAATCGATCAATTTCCCAAATTTGGAATAACGACATAAAGTTGCATTATTTTCGCGCTCGAATATCGGCTGCTCTTTTTCCATGTTACCCGAAATTCTTTGTGGAGTAATATATAAATACGACAATAAAAAAATATATATCAGGAAACAATGACGAATAGTCAAAAGCGTGCGAGGTCAATATAGCGATACGCACATCCTCATACTTTTAATGTCCAAGTAGTGCCTATCGCACGTACATACATACGTGCGCGTTTTTGCCGTGCACAACATGTCTGAAGGCTACTACTTATAATATACTATATACGAGTTCGTAAGGTGTGTGTATCTCTCGGAGTATAGCGGAGAAGAGGGGCAGAGAGCGGCATTGAAGCGAAGACGCGAGTAAGATCACGTTCTTTCTGTAAAACGCGCGGCTAAAGATACACCCGTTTACGTATGTGAGTGTGTGTCGTCTGACTATACTATATATAGTCGAGGTAGCAAAACAAAAAAAGAGATAAGGCTCATGGTATAGGTATGTGTGTATGTGTGTGAGCAAGTGTTGCTCCGAAAAGAAAAACACGTTTTTCGAACGGCCCTATCGAAAATTTATGTCGCCGTTGCAGCTTGCTTCGAGTTTTCGGTTAGAAGTGCATCCAGATGTTCGACGTTTGAGAGCGTTTTTAATACGTCGCTGCGGACTGAAGGGATAAGGTCGCGTCCAGAATGTTCTAGAAAACTTTAAATTTGAATCGGGGATGCACAAGTGCGTTGCACTTGGGGCACATATTTATGATGTATATATATATATATACACCTAACCTTTACTCACACTATAATATGAATAGTCCGTTTGAATGGAGTCTATATATTATACGACCCCTGCGCCGGTACAGCTGTACGCGCAACACGTTCGCCGGCTGAAAAACAACAGTATAGTTTCGAGCATCGCTCTATTAAGAGCAACGGCGAAACCGGTTGTTTTGATTCAGTCCCATCTTTCGATGTTGCATCATCACATAGGTATAGCACGCGAAATATCACCTGAAACACCAATTATATTATTTTTAACCATGATATTAAGACATGCTTTAATTGTCAGCGGACAGTAATTTAATCAATTTTCACCTTTTTTATCTACAAGTTGTTTATACTCGACAATCGCGCGCGATATCAATGTTTCTTTGACATCAAGAAATCGCAGAGTATTAAAGTGATGTAATTTAAAGAAAGTATACAAAACTATTATGAACTTTGTTGTTTCTTGATGCGTTAGTAGATATATATATTGCAAAATATAAAATTAAATGATGTAAAAGTAACGTCTAGAAATATGCGCAATCCCTAATTTTTATAAGTCGTTGAACTGTCTTTTTCATAACATACGTCACTATATACGTACGTAAGCTGTAGAAAGAAATTCTCCAATAATTATTTATATTACTTTGCGCAATATGTTTGTTCCAGTAGGTATAAACAATGACTCATCTGCAGCCCGATAAGTCCACTCACCCGTGGAAACACCTATTCCTTCATGAAATCAAATTATTTCGTCATTTTAACCGCTTATTACTGCGCGTAACGCAATAATCATAGTATACATTTTGCCGCGTATACAGTCATAATACAGAAACTTTTTTTTGCGATGACTCATACCATCACCGGAGGCGCACAAAACACGAACAATATTCGAGTATCGAAACTATTGATTCCGAGAATGTTATTACTCATTTCGGGTATGAAAAGAAATCGATGCGATCGCTTTCACTCTGCAAAGAAGAAAAAAAATGCTTCTGCATTAATCGTCGCACCGATACTCGCCCTTTACTACTGTTCTAGATTTCTTTCGAGTCGAAGCGGACTCATATATACGATAAATTTATTCCTGAGGCCTGCTCCCAACGAGCACTTTCCAAATGTATCCCGCGAATGGATATAATAATTTCCAAAAGTTATAAGTACTTCGTTGCTTTGCAGTATCAGCAGAAGCGCATCGCGTGTCGCATTACTTTCGAACTCGACAACACGTTCGATTTTCACAGTCGGTGAAAATAAAATTAAGCATCACGAAAGTGAAAAGCCTCTGCTGTGTTTGCGCGATCACTTTACGCGTCACTTTGCAAATAATTTGACGCCGTTCAGCAGATACAAGAATGTATGTATATTAAGTACACTATACATAGAAGCAACTATTTGAGACAAAAAAACATTTTGAAAATATGCGTTGATTCTTTAATGTTATACTATTAACGCAAGGAAAAATTAAATTAATATAAATAACAGCTTTTTTAACATGACGTCATATACGTATTCTCTTCACTTGTAAAAATACTTTTCTGTATCTTATCTCCTTAATTCGTTAAGTCTTTTAAAAAAGTACAGGATTGTCAACAAAAAAAACAAATATAATTATAGAAATTATGAATCAACACATATTTTACATTGTCGAAATGATTCTGGTATTAAAGTTTTAACGTATTTAGTTGTTATATTTAGTTTATGTGCAGTTTAAATCAAAAGTACAATATTCCATTTATTTTATTTGAAGAAAACTCAGAAAAAATCAAGAGAAAACCGATCTCTTTATTTTGCATATATAACAAACACCATCAGCAGGCTTTGATACTATGCATAAGGCTTTATCTTATTGTGCAGCGATATCCACGACTCTATTATATACATATGTATGTGCAGCAACATTTATAACCGTTAATATTTGGATTTTTCTAATTATTTATACTTTTCTTTATCGCACATAATTCGTAGATTATTATAAATGTTTGTTATACAAATATAATACAATTAATTATTGAAAACATTCGCAGACTGGTATGGCTGTTGTCAACGTTCAATCTTGCGATTATTTTGCAAACAAGATAAAACTTCGGGAGAAATCGGAAAATATCTCGCGGCCGAGCTCCGATCAAAGTCATTACATGGTATACTCGATTCTACTTTCTATGTGCTGTATATATGCACGGATTTTTAATAAAAAATTCGAAGCTATATATATATTATTAATTATCTGCACACTCGAGCGCAATCTGAAATTATTTTCAATCGCAAGGTCTCTTATCCGGACTTCGTATGATTGTCTGCTTACCGCCGGTTGCCGAAAAGTCTTAGTTTGCAACAGTCAGTTAACCAAGCAGTTTATAAGCTGAAAAACAATATAAAGCCGCGGCATTGGTAAGTATGCACCGAGTTTCTTCTGTTTTACAATCGTGTTTTCTTATCAAAATAGCACTTATGAAATTGTTTTGCGCAGCTGAAAGTAGTGCGCATTTGTATATTTCTGCTTTCATGTATTTTTTCATAACATCGTCGGTTCATACTAGCACAATTCAAAAAAGGTTATACATACGCAATTGTATAAAATCATGATTAGAAAATTAAATTGCAATTATAAGAATTAGAGTAAAAAATAAAAGGATTTTAAGGACAAGTAAAAGAAAATATTGCTCGTTCACTCTTGTTCTTATTCTTTAATTGCATATTCTTATAATCTATATACATATATAGACCAAATTTTACAGTCTTGATAAAACTGTACGATAATATCGATGTCTACGCCATTTTGAAGACGTTCTTAAAAAGTCTCGCATGAATAATTGCATACAAAATTAAGCAGCTGTTATTTCTTTAACTCTACTTCTTAAATTACTTGATTATTAATAATTAATAATTTATAAGAATGCATTATGTTCAAAGAAGAACTAGCCTGAAACTATTTTAACGTTTGGTAAAAATTAGGTAAAAAATGTATTAAAAGCTTTGTTTCGTGGAAGTCCTAAATCTGGTTCGGTTATTTTGGTTCTCGCGCTACGGAAAATTTGTAAATTTTGTTCATCTAAAATTTTTAGATATATTTTATACGCAGCTCAAAAATATAGTTTAAAGTGAATGTACAAATAGGTAGCGCATTAAGTAGTTGCATTGATGGTGCCTTCGTGAAATGCGGGTAACTCGTTGTTTCGAATGGATAAAATTAACGCGCACATTGTATGCCATCTATTCTTTTACGAGTCTTTGAAATAGCTAGTATACGTGAAGGTTTAAGAGCCTATAAACCAACGCCAAGGATAGAGAATGCTGAGTCAAACTGATATTTTATACTCGATATGTACGACAACATAAACACTGCCTAAACGTATAGATATACATATACCTATATATAGATTAAACAAATTTTAATATTTTAAGTTTTTGAAAAAAAGTATAGAAAAATGATGGCGTTCACTAATATCAAAAGCATATATAATTGTGATGTGGAACTAGCATTGAAGATATTGGAACAAAATTGCCATTATAAAATAAACAAACAAAACTTTTAGGTCTAACTATCGTGTCGCAGCTAGTTTATTTATATAAAATTGTGTTTTTAATAAAAAGGATCTATTTTGTCCATTTTTACTCTCTTCTTTAACGCAATTAACTTTTCTACAACTTAAATTTAGTTCTGATAAAACCATGCGAGATATTGTTTAGGCAATAAAATAAATCGCCACCACACAGCGCTCGGGTTAACTGAATTTTTCATCAGCTCGAATCGTCTTTATTCGCTTCTAAACTTGAAATCTATGTATGATAATCACGACAATGAAAAGTCCAATAAAACTCGCAAACAATTGATTAAAATCTTTCTCGGCGTTAAGATAATGTAAGATATTTGGCGTGACTGGTACACGTATAAATTATGTATAACCAGAGATCCTCATCTCAATCGATTCCATAGACGTCTCCGCCTTTGCGGAAGTCAGCGTTGGCGTAGACGGTATTGTTAACTCGGACGAGCAGGCAAATGACACTACCGCGATCCCTGTAGCGCAAGGTCTTGTGGCCGAGGGCCTTGAGTCCGTCAACTATCGGTTTTGGCACTCCGTACTCGTAGGACACCTTCATAGGGTAGAGCTGGTGATGTATTCGCGGCGCGTCCACCGCTTCCTTTACTGTGTTGCCCATCCACAGGTGTCTCGCTATCACCTGCAATGTCATTAAATTAGAGAGAGCTCTTTGCATTACACGTGCACGTGGTGCTTTATGTAATATTTGCTGAAAGCGGAAGGACGAACCAGTGCTATTTTAGGAAGAACTTACTTTCATCCAAATCACGTGTTTCTCTTAATTGAATGTATTTATATATTATGACAGTGGACATTAATAAATTTCTATAGGTTTTGTTGCTCGTTCGAAATACACTTACAAAGGGAATTGAGGTAGTAATCTTGGTGCCGCCGGCAGCTCCTATTGCCATTCTGACATCTCCATTGTTATCGACGAGAATAGTCGGACTCATTGATGACAATGGTCTCTTTCCTGGCGCAATATAATTATTTTGATTGGGCGGTATACCGAAATAGCTTAAAATGCCTGGCACAGCAAAATCGTCCATTCCGCTATTCATTAGAACTCCCGTATTTTCACTCGCTACACCACTACCGAAGCTAAAACAAGCGTTAAGAAGACAGTTTTTATTATATAGATCTTTACACTGATATATTAATATAGTTTATTATTAAACAAAAAAAAACTTACTACATATTAATGCTACTCGTAACGGATACAGCATCACCGTTTGCAGCTATAACCGAAATATGTGCTGTGCCGTGATCGTCCGGATTCGTTAAATTCGGAGCTCCATAGTGAGCAGGATCTTCCCACGTTCTGTTATCTCTTACCATCATCCTTATCGAACGGGCGTAGTCTTTTGACGTCAAATTTTTAAATAGCTAAAAATAAGCAGTCCTTTCAATAAAGTGCTATTGAAACGACTAAGTGTACTTTATATAGACATATATTATTAACAATATTCACCTCTGGTAGCTTGACATCCCCCAATTGAGCTCGGAGGGCATAAGCATACTTATAAGTTTCTATCATCCTATGATATGTTTTTATTGTCGAGCTCGTATTAGCCAAGTCATTAGGCGTAAAGTGAAATTCGTCAAAAACATTTAAAACGAGCGACAGCAATCCACCACTTGAAGGAAGACCTGGAGTATGGACCTTTGTACCGTCATAAAATTCTGTCGATACAGGATCTTCCCATTTGGCCCTGCATTTTTAACGTTCGCACATTTGTCAAAACATTTTTAATTATTCTATTATAATCGATCGGTTATAAATCAATTACCTATAATCGTTTAAGTCTTTGAACGTGATAATACTGCCGCGTTTGCGGAGATCTTCAATTAGCGTCTTTCCCAAAGTCCCATTATAAAACTCCGTTGCATTTTTTTCAGCCACTATCTTCATGGTTTCGCACAACTTCTTTGGCCGAATAATTGAGCCGGCTTGAAAAAATTTACCCGTCGTAGAATTTACAAAAAGCTCTCTGAAAACCAAAAATTCAACCTGTTATTTGTTGCGAAATCCTATTTAGGATAATACAGAAGTAATAAACATTGATTCACGATCGTATATTGATGAAAACTCACTTCAAATACGGATCTTGAAAGATTTTCGTTTCATTAGAAAGAAGACCGTCATACTGAACTTTCGTCAAGTTATATCCTTTCTCGCAAAGTTCGATGCTCGGTTTAAAAATTTCGGCCCATGGCAGTTTGCCGAATCTTTGATGCGCTTCCCAGTAGCCAGCCAACTCGCCGGGAACTGATATTGCCAGTGGACCTTTTGTGACATAATACGTACAATTTTAAACATGATTTTTTGCATTTATAAATTCTTTGTAAATTTTACTGCTTTACGAAATATTGTTTCGGCTTAAATTCAATGATAAATTCCATTTTGTCATGAGGAAACAAGCTTCACAAATTTGCCAATGCCGCAATAAAAAAAAAGTGTTCATAGAGGCGCACAGGAATGTTCTCATCAATAGCTATTAGCTTTAAAAAAATGAAAAAGTCAATTTTTTTACAAAATCTACATTGAAAAAAGCCCTACCAGCTTGTGACGCGCGAACAACCGTTCCGTCATACATGTGAGCGTGCGCCGCACCTGGAGCAGCATCTCTAGCGTTTAAAATCACAGCGCGATTTTTCTCTTTTTCATAAATTGTCATAATGAATCCACCGCCGAAGCCCATGCTTTGCATGTTAATTAGCCCGTTGCAAATGAGAGCAGCGAGCGCCGCGTCAACGGCTGATCCGTTACGGTCGAGCATAGTTCTGAAATTAATAACATAAATATTAATAATCCAATAAATCATATTATCTCTCTACATTTAAAAAAATCCTTAAAATATTTTTTTTCATAAATCACGTTATACAAAAAAACAACAATATTGCCTGATTAATCCCAATAATAAATACTGAAGTAAACAAAAATGACGCGTACTTGCCAATAAGAGCACAGGGCTCGCCGTCCGCACAAACGGCTCCTTGTTTAAACGATCTGAGCTTGCTCCAGGACGGCGGCAGTGGCTGTTCGGGATCTGGTGGTACAAGTTCATCCGATGCCCGGCTGCTCTGGCCCCCTCCGCCTGATAAACTGCTCGCCAATATTATGATCAGCAAAACGCCTGCGAGTATGAAGCCGCCGATCAGCATGCGCTTCTTCGTTAGACATGGTCTGTAATCAATGAATTTTGCGTATTAGATTGATTTAATTTTCAAGTTTTTGATTTCGCGTATACCTAATTGATAATTATCGTGTTTTTTTGGATGCTTGCGCTGATCATTCGTTAATCGTGGTTCGACTAACATACATATGTATTTTCTATTTTTTAGACAATAAATTTCTAGGAGGGTACATTACCATATTTATAATAAAAAAATACAGCTTTTTAGGTATCTGCTCATGTGAGTCAACTACGAATTAAATTCACTTAGATCGTTATTTTATTGAGACGAGCAAAGAAAAGCTAACTTTATTTGTTTACCTTAGTTGTAGTCCGTTTATAAATTGGTTATGGGTAACAATAATTTCAGAATGAAATACGAGTAGAAGAAAAATTAAAAGAAAGTTAAAAATCACTTTTATAAATGTTTAAGATTGATTCTTTTTGACTGTATTTGAAAATTTGATGAATTTTTTCAACCTTTGTTTGATGGGAGTATCATTTTATCTTACAATGAAAATATTTGAAAATTGTTACTAAAACTGAAATTTAGAGATTTCCAAAAAATGTAAATAGTAAAACAACGCAAGGTTAGGCGTAGTTATCTCTTGTTTTTTTTTACTTGTTTTTTTTTTTAATTCACATATTGACCTTGGACAAGAATCCTTGAAAACTGCATTTTCCTAAATCTCACCGAACTACGAAAAAATGGCATAATTTTATGTATGCATATTTTTTGTAATTGATTGGACATGTGAAGTTATACTCACTGCGCTCGGGCGCTTATACACGCCGTGCCGTAAAGTACGACTTATTCCACTAGTACCGTAATGTACTATTTTGTAAATAAAATCATTTTGTGCATTTCATATATTTATATACTATTGCGATATGACAAAATAAAACAAATATATGTACATTTTATTTTTAAAAAGTTATGGTAACTAATAACAGCAATTATATAACCAAATATTAGTTATAATAAAACTTGAAATTTACTATGAAAAAGTATTTGTTATTCAATTTTAATTTATTTACAATCGTTTTTTTTTTATTTCACAACTTTTTTCGTCTAATGATTTATCAAATGATTTATCAAATGATTTATCACATGATAAATCGCGCCAAATGGTCATTTGTTTAATCATTTGATTAATCAAATGATTTTTTGCGCCAGGGCAGTCTTGCGAAACTTGAACTTGATTATTCTGAGTATAAAAAAAGTGTGTGCGTATGAATCTCGGATCAAGCATCTCTCCAGTCGTTCAAAGTTTATTGTAGAAGATAGACGGCGCCGCTCGACCATCAGCTGACGAGCCATCCAAGAGTTTTTGTTTTGATATTAGTCTAACCTCTGCTTGTGCAGGTACGATACATGTATACCTATCAGTATCGATGAAAAGCAGTCGATCATGAAATATTAATTAGTTGATGAATATGTTTTGCATATATGTAAATTACGTGGTGAAAGTGGAAAAATAAGGTTATGATCGCCTACTTTTCATTATCAGAAGCATAAGAAAGTCGTTTCTACTATTATCATCTTGTCATTTCAGCGATATCAAAACATTTTCTGCACTATGCGGATGCAGCAAAGTGTTTCACAAATGTTTCATTATTTTAAGACATTTTATAATTAAGAATATATGCAGCCATACCAGACAGACAAGACTGCAGTATAAAATGACAATTTTATTATCTACCTTCTATATATAATTATATCTTCATCTATAGCGAGAATGACATTTAAGAATTGAATAAGCTCAATTTTTTTAGTATAGTCTTTCAGTGATGCAAGAATCTAACGTTCATAAATTGATAGAGCGTCGGTAAAGTCGGTAGCTATACTCTCATCATGTCGTTCGACAGACTTTGCTTATACCAGTACAAGATAACGCATTTTTCGGCGCGACTAGCTAATAAATTTGTCTAAAAAATATTTTAAATTCAATTTATTTTTTATCAATTCCTGCTGAATTTTCATCTACGTGTTCTGATTACTAATATACTTTCTGCGTGAATTCGATATACATTTCTTAATTCTTTCTACAACCGGTGTACAACAACACTGCAATCTCAGTTCGTCAGTCAACATAGTATGAAATATAAAAATCTCGGTTTTGTCGCGATTCATCACCCTAAACTACACACAGACACACACACACGACTCACTTATGCCAGTAATAATAGAAGAGCCCAGGACAGAGGCTGGTTCTGTCGTGCTCGAGCGATGGCTCCCTTAGAAAGTGCGAGCCGGCAACCTCATCGGAGCTCGGTGAGCTGAGATTCGAGGGTTGTAGAGCAAAGTAGCTACCATCTCTGCCGGAGTCGGCTTCGAAGTCAAGGCCACCCGACGACGGCAGAATCATCCTGTTCCTCCTTCTCCTAGCGTCCTGCACCAACTGATGCGAGATGATCCTGGGACAGCTTAACCTCCGACCAAACTCATTCGCGCGAAACTCTCGAGACGAGCAGTGGCTCTATCCTCACTCGTCGCGGATTCGCGAACACTCGATACATTTTTTTTTTTCGCTTTGGCGATTTGTTCGTCTTGCTTGGATGCGAGATCGGCGATGATGCTGAGGACGGAAGCCTGAACGGTGCTGCGACAGCTGATCGATCGGAGCTTGCGCGACGCTTTCGAGAGGCACTTTCACAGAGTTCTTCTGCGGATATTGTATATTAGTTGGTACACTGCGAGCGACGCTACTGTGTGGCTGGTGCAACGACGATGCAGCGGGTCGGTAATAGGAGATGAGAGAAGGCCGAGTTGCACCTGCGCTGATGCTATGCTTGCTTATCAGACGTCGAGCTGCAGGTATCTGCAGTATGCAGTCGTGATATTAGGCTGATGTGCGTTATTGATTAGTCTTGGGCTTTTTACGAGAAATTGCCACATTTATGTGACTAATAAGTTGTTCATCCAAATGTCGAAATTGATACTACGTCCGAGTGAAAATTGAAATTCTTAACGAGATTTATATGAGATTTTAATGAGATTTACACATGCGGTCTCATATATCTGAAATTCGTAATGAGATCTCATATGATTCATTATATTTTTTAATTATTTACTTAGATAAATCTCAATAATATTATAATGCTTTTTTGAATCTTTCTTATACGCATCCTCTCGATTTATCGAATCAAGGTAAATTGAATGGAGCGACTATAGTATCAAATTTCAAAAGTACTCAGCGAAACAATCATTTTTTAAACTATTTATCACAGACGAACGTGGATGTCAATTTTGAAATCGATATATCGAATAGACATATTTGTTAACAATACTTATGAAGGATAGTTATGGCTCTATGCTTAAATAAAAAAAAGTATAACTACTAAATTCCATATCGATTTACGTTGCAGTCAAACCTGCTTATACCTATAGATGAGTTACCATTGCGCGCCATCATGCCCTCTGTAGTCTTTTAATTTTCTTCTTAACATGCAGATACAGCAGTAGAATAACACCCAAAGGCGATATGAATCTTGACTCGAGAAATATAGAAATCGTATCCAAATACCGGCGTAAAATGCGCCAAAGTAGCATCAACGCCTTTACTCTTAATATCATGCTCCAAGAAGGCGTTTTTAAATTTAAAAAAATCGCGCGTTCAAGATAAGAAATGTTATCCGCAATACGATCTTGTTCAACGTAAAATCTCTCGAAGAAAAATAGGTATGACTTTCACTTTCAATAGCCTCGCGGATATCTGTAACTGAGAAATTGACGAGCGAAAGGTAGAGAAAAGGTACTTATATACGGCAGGAACACGCGGTACAATGCAATTTTTAATACTGACGCTCGATCCGGAGCAGCTTTAACGCTTAGCTCCTCCGTACACTTATCCCGGTCCAATTAGAGACTTCCCGCAAAGTCCTCGCAATGTCCTTGTCTATAGGTATATAGACGTTTCTTGCATCTTGTGTAAGTGCGCGACTTTTATTTTTGACTTAATTTTCATGTTGGTGCGATGGGTATATTATACCATTATAGACGTGCAGTCCCATTGAATACAGGAGAGCACCTTGTATTACACATCAGAATCTGATAAACGTTACCTACATAACTCAATGTCTCCTCTCCTATTTTTTTTAACTAAAACATGTACTCTACGAGAACTTTTCGAAACTACGCTAAACTGTTTTATTATCAAAACATTTCATGTGTACAGAGCATAACTTATATATTTCAAAACATTATATTATTGTAAACGAAGGAAACGCGTACTTGTACTGGCAAAGAAAAAGAATGTTGGATGACAAAAATAGTAGCAGAGCTGAATCGATAAAAATTAAAGTTCCATAGACTGAATGCAAACATTCATTACAGAGTATTATGTAAGTACATGGATGGGCAAGTAGGGAGTAATTGTTTTCGTTGGAGCCGTCAGAGGCAAAAATTAAAGTTCATTTTGCGTATCCTCTATACTATGGTATACATGCGGTATCATGCGTGAGGTTATACGCGCGTTTGAAATATAATCACATGTGCGAGTACTAAACCTTAAATTACGTAAAATATATGAGATTATATGAAAAGAATATCTGCATCTTCAATTAAATTTACGTGACTAGTGCATTAGTGCTATAAAAAAATTAATAAACACGCACATAATCGTGAAAAGTATTAAAATGATGCTGCTGCATTAATTCAATTTATCCTACTTCGTTCGGCTAGTATTTTACGTTATCAACTTTGTTATAGTAATGAGTTTTGAAAGGATTTAAAAAAATTATTTTAAATTTACATACATAGGTATGTGTATACTATTGTATTTCGATATAAATAAAAATTCTTTAAACTAGATATGATCATGTCCATCGTCAACAGATGGATGGAAACGTACAATAAAACCCGTTCATATGTATAAGGTGTCCACATCACAAGGCCACACGGTCCCTTCTGACTTACCTGTCCCGTTCTCGCAGAGTTTCGAACTGAAGATCGTTCCTTCGTGGCATGATGTACAGATGCTCATATAAAAATTTTGAAAAACAAGTCACTCACATACACTCAACAAGATCAGAACGGATGCGCGTCAATGAAATTTTTCGAATAATCAATGGGACTGATATCACTGTTAGTTCCCAAAACTGTGCGTGGATCGCGTCATCACGGCACGGGAGTGCTGGCGACGCGCATGCGACTGCTGCTCGAATAATACTCGAACTCACGAGTGTCGAGCCGGTACACGCGCTATGGCTTATAACGCGGTGAAAGGAACATAATACGGCTGAGCGTTTATTATTGGGCCCGGAGCCGGCATGTTTAACTACGCGACAAGTGGAGCCACGGGTTCAAGGTGGCTCGTGCGTAAACTTGATCTTTTTGACAATTTGCGCATCGCTTCTTTGCTGAGATTCTAGTGGTAGACATATTTCTTTAATGACTTTTGCTATTCGCCAATCTTGCTGATTAAGTACAGCTTAATTGTGAAGTGTGGGATATTAGGTGATACTTGTATTATTATATTTAATTATAAAATGCTGTATAAATAGTTTTGATTATCAGACGATAGATGGGAAAAATTCTGGTCACGAAGCTGCGTTTATGGTAATATATTTCTTCAAACGTCTAAACTACCTGGTTGTGAATGAAGTTCAAATCTTAAGTCTATTTTGATGATAAAATACGCGAGTAATTTATTTAATTTTGCGGTAATGAACTTTTTTTAACTAAACTACTTTGCCATAAAATTTCAATATAGCATTGCATTATATGATTTTATAATAATTATTGAATAAATATTTGTCCAATTGAAAACATTCATTTATTTTTTTCAGATCTAGTATTCTTTCTGATTGTCCGTCATTTGATTCCAAGTAATTATTGTGTGGAATAGGTAAGTTTATTCATTGCATTTTAACCACAAAATAACTGCAATATTATATTCGTCGTATGAAAATGAATCAAATATTAAATATAAGTGTGTGACAAACCGACCGAATTACTTTTCGAAAAGTTCGTACGTGATCGGCTGTAAATAAGTGACACTTCATACAAATATATGGCGCAGGATAAAAATATAAAAAGACAAGGAATTTAAAGACATCGAACTCCCAACTCATTTTATTATACATAACATACTTAACTGTTGTACACTCAAACATTATCCTTTGTAACGTCAACACCACTGTCAAACTTAATTTTTCTGTCGCATATAACGTTTTATTTTTTTATAACATCAAGATCGTTTACAGGTCACAGCAATAACAGTTACGGCGCGGTGAATTTTTTAACAGTATTACAAATAGAGACCGGTCTGTTTTGCGATTTAAAGCGGGTCTTGCTTTATACAACATCGGCGGGCCCTTAATTGACGATTACTGTCCCTCTCAAAGAAATGAAGACTGGTTTTCTATGTTCAATATTCTTCTACTTTAATAGATTAAATTAGATCTGTATTCTATATTTCTTGCGATGCTTACGTAACTTTACATCGAATTTTTCCACCACTGAGAGTACGTTGCAAAAATTTAAATCGCAAACATCATAAACGTCAATCTTTTGTTCATTCCTTCAGTTTACTCTTGCAACTTGATACAAAAATAATTCGGAGTTAAAAAGAACGACGTACAAAGGCTCGGGGAGTACAAAGGAACAAAAATAGGGACTATGATAAGTTAGCAACATTGCGTTTTTGCACAATACGGATAATCACATTCTTTGGAATCTTTACGATTTCAACAGCTACATATAGGTATTTACTTATTTGTATTATCAGTAATCACCGACGACGTGCGTGTAATCTTTTTGGTTACAAATAGTCTATTTTACCTAGATTTTCTTGATCTGTGCTAAACAAGTTTGTATCTTTCCGCGATGAAGTCACTTATGGCATACGTATGTCGCTACACTATTCATCTTTTTACTCGATGAATATAGCGATTATCCCTCAAAGATGGTACCTTTTCCATAAAATATTATTTCATTTTCACTTCACAGTAGAGTACAGGATTAGACTGCAGATATGATTCCACAGCAAGACATTTTTGTATTTGTAATAACTTTTATCTATACAAAGTGAATAATTAAAAATAATTTTCATCAAGTAGCCAGTTTGATATTTTTTATATGGTGCAAAAGAACTAGGTATACAAATCACGTCTGAAAAATACTTTTTTCAAAAGATTGTCATTTATGCAGAATTTTAGGATCGTACATACTTAATTTGCAGTTTGTTGCCTGGTCAATGTTTGGCTAAAAGTCATTTTTTTTTCAGGCACGGACGTCATTCAGTAATTCAAATCATGGTTTGCTTTATCACAAAAATATAGATAAACGTGTCTGTAGAAGTATATGGAAAATCTAATTTTTATATATTTTTCATTCTACAGCATTATGATTCCATATTTAGAACTTTCAACATGTCTTTCAAATCGAATAACGTCTACATTTAAAAATGCATGCTTTATTATTTGTTTAAACATTGTTGCCAAAATGAAATCCAGCTTTCTGTGGGAAAAGAGAGAGCAAGTTTATCAGCTATTTTTTTTTTTGCAGTGTGGGCTCATCGTTTCATTCGCGATTGATTGAATACGAGGATTGAATCCTCGTCGGGCGATAAATTTCTATTTGTCACTGAACTGTCTAGCTGACTCTATTGCCCGGCGCTTTTTCTCTTGCAGTCTTCCCATCTGCAGTCTCGAAGAATCTGTTTTTATTACTTTTCCATGCCGTATGTCCGCACGCACATCAATCACAGTCACATGTAGCTGATGTGCTATTCGCTATTTCATTTAAAATTTATCAAGTATATAACGATGATTTGTTTCTGTTTTATCCTCCTTTCGACTTGAGGATACCAATTTTTGAAATAATGTTGCAAATACTCAATTGCAGCTTTTGATGCGACTTCAAAATTATTCATTAAAATTTGTGTGATATATGGTTTCTTACGGTATTTATATTTTTACATACTATTTTGGCCTCATCCCATCATTAATTTGGTTCGAAAGTAGGCCAATATGCTTCGAATATAAAATAATAGATAGATGTGATTGAAATCAGTTTATAATGCGGTGAACATTTTATTCGGATAATAGAACATCAAATTTCATTACGATATATACTATAGTTTATATTTTAACACCCTTGCCATTAATTTGGATTCATGCTAACATTCGTGAAACGTAACATTACTTTACTATTAAAGTAAACTAAATTACTATTATGAGCATATTGATATTTACAAAATGGACACATTTAGGTTAGCATGTATTTTAAAACTTTGAGTAAAGTAATCAATGTCCTTTTGTACAAATGGCCCGATACGCTCATAAAAATATCTCAACTTAAGGGATTCGAATATCGTGTCATTGATCCCTTCGATTGTTCTCGTTTCATAAATATACATTTATATATACACGGTCGTACTTAGCTTACGCGTGAACGAACGATGGCACTTGTCTTCGACAACGATCGATAGAGTTGAAACCTGTGCCGCTGTGGCAAATGAGAGAAAGGAGAAAAGCGAGACTTATTTTACAACGAACAACACGACACATATAGTACCATCTCCATTACGTCTTCGCGTTTAATTAAAATCCATACAATCGCAAGTCGGCTATGTTCCTTTGTCATGTATGTGTACAAAGCATAAACGACGCTAAACGACGGAGAAAATTTCAGGTTTTAATTTTTATTGCACTGTCTTACAAATAAAAGCTTTACAATTTTTAAATCATAAATTTTCACCTAAGTATAACGATATAAATTTTCATTGAAATTTACAAAAAATATCACATTTTGCAGGCTTCGCTTGTATACTCATGACAATGCAGCAAACGAAGTATTGTGTATACGTACTAAGAATTGAATATAAGTTACAGAAAGACGACACAAGACTCGATTACTGAGAGTTTGAAATGTTTTTTATTATCAATTAAAACTTTAAATTTCGCGGACAAGGAAGTAACTAATTCGATTACACGATATAATTGCTCTCTGTTGATTACGCAATTTTTAGACATTCAAATGTCATTCAACGAGATATTTATAGGTATATAAACTTCAAACTTTGTATAATCATGGTTAATAACGGAGAGTAACTAAAATAAGTCGTAGTTTATATCGTAACTAATACGTTTTTATTATTTGTCATGAGCAAATTATTATTTGCTTCTTTGTCTGCTATATTAAAAATAAAATGCTTAAAGTAAAATATTCAATGATGCTCATTGCGAAAATAAATTAATTCAATATCAAAGAAAAATTATGATTGTCAATATTTACTGATACAAATCGAAACTATTAGCAGTGTTCGTTCGAGTCAATATAACAATTACTATTCCCTAATTTAATTTTCCGACAAGTATATTTTTACCTTCGTTACATCCTTCAGGGCAATTAAGAACTGCACAGAAGGACAAACTATTTCAATCTACAAATATCGATTTACGTTTGAATTTTACATGACTTTAACCGGGAAAGCTGATGAGGGATACAGAGGCGGAAATGCAACAGGACGAATATACGATAACTGATAAATATGTGTGTATGTGTATTATCTGTTTTATACGTATGCTTTTGTGATTGTTATTTATTATCATTATCTTACTTAAAAGCACCGCAAGTCAGAACTCGACTGGATGCGACCGATAATGGAAGTACAAAAATATAACTTTAGGATATGTCGATATAACGGCGTCCTATATTGGGACACAATCGTTTGAAAATATATTATAAGGAATGTGTCGCAATATTATTTTAACTTTATTTTCTCTTCGTGAACATACATATCATTATACTTGTATGATTTACGCGATTATAGTTCGCGTGCTTTGAGGAACGTTGTTGCTTTGGTTAATCCTGAGAGGTATAATCATTAATAATTTTTTCGCGCTCATCTTGCTAATTGTTTGCTCGATATAACATGTACGCACGCTTTTAATTTTAGGAAAATATTACTTTTCTTTTCTCCCATGCATATAATATAAGAGCGAGTTTCAAATAATAACGATATGACGCGTCTAATTAAAACTGAAGTTTCTTTTTTTCTCAAACAATTTTAACGAGTCATATCTTATGTACGCGTGTTTATAAAAATATTTTCTCAAGGGGTATGGTCATCTCAAAATACACAATTATACACATTTTCTCTAATATCAATTTCCTTCGTTAGTAAAACTATATACATGTATTTCATATAGCCGTACTAGCCAAGTTTCGCGCGCGAACTCCCATTTTCTATCTTACACGGTATTCATGTATCACAATCAAGACTCTACATATATATAATAAAAAAAAGTATATATTTGTCTCATCGGTATATAACGTTATACGAAACAAATGAGATGTCTACTACTCGTAATCTCTCGCCCAACGAAACAGACCAGCGGAATAAAATATACAAAAAACGTAAACGAGTGTAAAATAATGAAAGGAAATGTGTCAACAAGATCACAAGTGGCATAGTTTCAGTCGGGCTGAAAACTACAAAATTCACCTCGAATTCTTACGCGGCGAACTATATACGCACTGTCACTGCATCCAACTGGATCCCCCTATACATCAGAGAGCGAGCTTTTCAAGTCAAAAGTTGTCGCACGCGCAGCCCGCGGTGTAATTGGGTTTAGGATTTCGACGAGACTCGAATTTCCGAACGAAGTCGGCCCGTTGTTCAAGCATGCATAATTTGTACCTGCTACTCAAAACCTCGACCGCTGGAGTAGACCTTCGGCTGACCGTTAATTTTTCGATAATCACTAGCGCGTGTGTGCAGTGCAGTGTATTATCTTCTTCTTTTCTCGAGAAAGAGATAAGGGCACAACGAGTCCAATTAAAAAAAAAAAAAAGAATCGGTTCAACCATACACCCTATATAAGTACAAGTAGAAAAACGCATACAGGTTCGCGATCGTGCGCTCTCTCTCTCTTTCTCTACGGCATGAAAGTTGAATAATGTTCCGTCGAAGAAATAACGAGCGGAGAAAAAAACAAGGTGTATTCAGCGCGGGTATAACAACCAGAGAAGCGTAAAGCCGCGAGCTGCGGAAGGAGAGTTAACCCACTCATTAATTACATCCTAGATCCAAACTGGACGAGGCTCACGTGTCTCCTGGCTCAGCGTTTGCAGTAGCAGTGGCTAGGAGGAGGATGTAAGCAGAGGCCGTAACTGGCTGGCCGTTTGTTCGTGGTCCTCCGCAGTGACTTCTGCTTCGCGAACGATTCTCGATTTCCGGCGCGAACGTCGATCGACCGGATGCAAAGACTCCTCTTCCTTCAGCTCCGTATCCTTCTCGGGAGGACTCCTCCTCCTCCTCGGCTCTTGGCCTTCGTTTTCTGCAAGCAAAGCAGCCGAGGCTACAGGTGCGCGACACTCGTTATTACGCAGATGCCGTGTAGATATTTGTTTACGTTGGAAAATTACGTGACGCGATTCGTATAGTGGGGAATATTGATGTGACGCGAAATTTCAATGAAAGCTCGAATTATGTAAAACTTTAGAAGTTAAAAAAAAATAGACGCATCAATCCTTACCAGTAGTCTCGCCAACGGGCCGCATGACAAGCCCATCGTCTGTGGAGCCCCGGGAGTTGTCGAGAGCCGAGTGGACGGTGTCGTCGGCGCAGCTCCAGCTGCTTGAGCTATCGCTACGCGTTACCCGGTCCCGGAGTTTCTCCTCCTCGCCATCAGGCATTCCACGTTCTCTCATCTCCTTATCCTCGTCTTCGTCGTAATCACTAGCCGGATCTTCCTTGGCCACTACCTCCTCGCGTTCTATCGCAATTCCGCGACGCTCCTGCAACTGCAACAGGTGGTCCTTTGGTTATAATCGAGTTGCATAGAGGTGATCGTTTATACTTTGTCGAAGCTTGAGTTTGAAGCTCTTGTGAACGTATATATAGATGCGCGACAAACATATGGTTTAGAAGAGGATCTGTGATTTTCTATATTATATATACTTCTTTGCATTACCCCTACGTAGTATGCAATAGTTTGTACAACGGATTTTCAATGGTTGCTTCTCACGGACGTATAGGTATAGGTATTTCGAAATTTGAAATTGTTCCAATTCACAAAAGTACTCACATACCAGTTTACAATTCTCGAATGAATAAATATAGAAACACGCCAACTGTTTGACAAATGGTCCGCTACATTCCGACAGATGCAACAGGCGTGAGCTCACCTGCGTTTTTCCGATAAGCAATATCTTTGCGCTCAGATTGCTGAAAGCTTTCGCGCGCACAAAAATATTTCAGGCTGAGATTACGAGTCGATTTTATTTTCTATTCGCGGCTGTAATGTTTAATTTTGAGCGCAATCATCGATACTCGTGTTATACGAAAAGTAGGTATAGTATATTTTGGAACACGTTATTATCTCGCACTCGCATTGTATTCAATTGTTGTCAATCTAACCCATTTAGTATTTCTTTGATATTATCCACAAAAAAACATTATATTATAAATCCTTCAAACACAAAAAAAGTCAATAATATGACATTCCATCACGCACACACTCACTTACATTACGCGAAGCTGGTTTTATCAGAAGACTCGAGTTGGCGGTGGTAGTGGTGGTGGTGTCTGTCGTAGTATCGCTGCTCTCGCTGTTGTTGCTCGGCCTGACGAGGCCAACCGCCGAGAAAACAGCTGCGCCCTCCTCGAGGGTCTTGACTCGTGTGAAACGTCGACCACTTCCTGGCCATACTTCGGGCACGGTCCCGGCGTTCGAGGAGTTCTTGAGGTTATTAGAAGCTCGGGGTGGCTTAGCCGCCTGGACGCCTGTCGTCCAGACGCTCGCGTCACTGCTACCAGTGCTGCTGTCGCTCTCGATGCTCCGGTGACGCCATCTGCGCTCTGAGGACGTTTGGGAGGGATATTGTTTATTTTGAATTGTCTTTTCATTGGACATATTATTAGAGTGTTTGAATGGATATTATATGCCCCAAGTCAAATTATTGACTAGTTATAATCTAGTTTACTTCGGCCTGTATATGATAGAAAAAACGCTTTACATTTTACCTTTATTAATGACAAACTGCAGAGTTAAGCTTGTGTAACAAAAACAAAGCCTCCATATCTTCATTTAGTGAAGGGAACTCGATTTTCAAAAAGCATGTTATATGTTAAGTAAAAGCTCGTTAAAAGCAAGCATCCTCACACAGTGGATTTTAAGTACGTTCAGTCATGCGTATTTAGTTTATACACACGACAAAAACGTTTGAGATATTTATTTACGATAAAATTTTGCTACGCAAAGAGATTGACGTGGAATTTGAATGTTCTAATGCGCCTTTATCCCGTCCATTTATCAAGGGCTTGAAGAGCGGGAATATTCGAGAAATCGATACGAAGGCCATCATTTTTTACAAAGGGATTTCATATAGATTCGATATTCGCTTTACGGACTCGATCAGCGCGATCCTTTGTGGCGACACGAGACAGTATATATTTTTCTCTTTCAAAATACTTCTTTAAAGCTATCTTTTACAAAGCGTATATCTACAATCCGTTTTATATATAATCAATTTCGACCGACATCAACTCCAATTTTATTAATCATACCACTCGTGAATTCAAATCTCCACATTTGAAATCTAGCCTCAAAACAAACGTCCCAGAGAAATCCGAGGAAAATCCCCACACGCAAAAAAAAATGCAAATGTTCTTCATCCCCCAAAGAACCCGCGCAGACCCAAGCTTCATATACATATTATATTTCGAATCCGTCCCCCGAAGTCATTCCAACGAGCTTTACTAGCGTCGTGTCAGCAGCTGTGGGAAGTTGTAAGAATTGTAAAAGAAAATTATTTACTCTCGCAAGGCGGCACAGATATAGGGGCAGCAAAGTGTCGCCTGAGCAGAGGACTGCCACCACCGGCGCCGTCCTGACTCTCCTCGCTGTAGGCTCGCGTGATGAGTATGCGGGGGCTGCGCTTTGGTGTTTCCTGGCTGTGAGCGGCTGTCTCGGAGATGCTGCCACCGATGACGAAGTCGCTACGGTAGTGGGCTGCCATTAGGCTGACTGCGCTCGCGCTCGAGCGCACCAGTCGACCGCTCTCGCCTTTTGGGAAGGAATATCATTTATATATTGCTTGTGTGCTTTATATATGCTATTTATCCGTATTTATCGGGGTATCGCGTGATGATAAGTCGCGCGGCAGCGCTGAAGGGATTTTTCGAGACGAGGGAATAAGGTATACGTGTATACGAATTTTTATAAGCGTTTTGTTTTTGTCTCAATTGATGTTTAGAGTGTGACTGATTTTATTTTATAGTTTATATCGAGATGAAAATATATAACGATTGAGTTTATGGATATGCTATACACGTACGAAAAATAAATATAAAATAAGTATAGTCAGTAATATCCCTTATCAGCAAGCCGGAAGTTTAATCAATTCGGATTCCCGGTATAGGTTTATAGTATATCATAGTAGGAGCCCGCACATTTCGATATTCCTTGTATCGAGTCTGCCGGCGGACGGACACACACACACACATGCGGAATATTGGGAGAAATTAAGGGACGTCGTGCGTTATGAATTTTACAGAGCAGCGCTCGAAATTGGAATTTCAGATTCGCATGCTGCGGTCGGCCAGTAAGAGCTATATTTATACATGTGTAGTAAGTGTATCGATCTGCGTCGAAGGGAACGAGAGACTATAGGATTTCAGGCTACATTAAGTCACATCACGGAGTATATAGGGAATATATAAATATGTCCTCGAGGAATGTATTGGCATCGCAGCAGCAGCAGCTGATGCTGTACCTGTATATGTATAGGTATAACTGAACTGCTTGTTTGGCGAATCGCGTTTTAAAAAATTGACTCTATGTTTTATGGATATGGTGATTGGCGTACGTGCGACAGGCTCGTAAAACAGCTTCGATATATAACCGCGCTATATATATTCTCATTTCAATTTTTCGTTCAAGATACTACTAAAATTCTGACGACTGCAGAGAGAGAGAGAGACGTCATTATTCGATTAAAGTTATCTGTAACCTACTTTGCTTCCAATAATAGAGATACAGTCTGCGCTATTATTAAACCTGAGCGCTAATTGAATGAATCGAATTATTGATAATTCATGTTCGCTATACATGTGCTTAATAATTATAATCTCTGCGGATTCTTAACGTTGAAAATATCGTGTATGTAATAATAAAGAGCCGCCTAACGATGTGATGTCCTACTTTTTATTATTCTTTTCTTCAGTGTGTGTAGTGATAGAAAGTATTGAATATAAGAAACCCAAATCCATAATGAAATACGTGCAGCGACACAGTAATATATATATATAAGTATAGACGCACATATACTGCACACATCCCGTTCCGCTTCTAATAAAGCCCAGTATGTATATAAACCCAGCGTCAATCTATGCGAATCTAATGCGGCGCGCAATTCAAAATCGAGTCATGCTACACAGCAAAGCAGAACGTGCGCACACGATCAGAGCTTCAGGCAAAAGCTGCGCTGCACACGTGCAGGATTATTATGGTATACAAGGCGTATATGTGCTGTGCGAGTACAGCTCAGCTGACCCAGGCTGGGGTGCAGATTTCTAGCGCGAAAAGTCAAACTTGTATATCAATAATGATCAAATGTTGCTTATCAAAAGAGGTGCGAGCCGAGAGTGAATATAATAGTGGTGTGCTCAATTGGCCGCACATCAGCGAATACAATATGCGATATCGCCAACTGATTGTAAGTTATAACAGAGGATAGCCAATATCCACATGACACACACACATGGAATACACTAATATATAGACACACACACACACACAGCGCCTCACGAGAAGGTTAGATTATTGATACAGTGTGCAATTAACTGCGACACAATGTCATAGAGTGTACAAAGTGCCGAACGTGATGTTGCTGCCGCTGCTGCTGCTGCTGCAGTGACGATGTAAGCTCCTAAATGCGACCTCGATTGCCACCTTCCTCCCGCAGCTCCCCTTTCCATGGCATATATAGGTATGGGTACACCAAGGAAATCCACTTAAGTAAATGGGAACGCGAATCGAGTTACCGGACGAAAAATCTTGCATCTTGAATTATCGCGTACCGCGTATACGTACGTTGATTATTTGCTATCCAGGTATCGATAAAAAGAAAACATCAAGCGCAATTTTTCGCAATTTAAATTAAATCCAACACGTGCGCTGCATCACAGCCCAGTCCCGCACGTATCTCCGCACATATAAGCCATATACTCTATATGAGGCTTAGGCGTATGCAAATGCTCGCATACATGTATTAGCTGCAGAGTCGTGGCATATTAGACTAAAAGCCATCGCAGACAAGACGTACTCACCGAGCTCGGCATTTGGCACTCTGAGGGTGTTGCAGCTGGCTGCAGGCTGTAGCCTGGCACGATGAAAGACCCCGGCGATGTTTCCGCTGCCGAAAATTCCTGGACCAGCAGCACCAGTCCGACAGTTGCCCAAAGCGATGAGGGCTTCGCTGAGTCGACGTTGCAACGGCGGAAACTGAAAGAACGACGTGGTCGGACCGCTTCCCGAGGGCCGTCTCGAGCCTGCGGCGCTTGGCGTGCGCGCTTGGATTTCCTGCAACGGATATTTCATGCAGCTTCCTTATATTAGTATATAGTTGTGCTTAATTCTGGGTGACGCATTTTTTTGCTTTGTATGTATATAGACATTGACAAAATTTAACAGTGTGTACAACAAGGCCAAAGTGCCTTCATTCAAACGATTATCATGTATAAGCGTATATGTATATCGCGAGCGTATTATATCCCCTCGGAAACTTTGATGACTGATGCGCAATGAGATATGAGCATCAAATAGCGCAAATTGAGGAAGCAGCTTTGCAAAAGCCGGCCACATTACACGCGATTACCGCAAGCCCGGCTTTATACATTGTATAATTCAATCTCACTGTGGTTCACAAATTCATTATATATACACGATCAAGTACGCCCCTTTGATTTCTAATACTGCATCTACAGCTTAACGCGCGAGCTTACAGTGCCCAAATTGATTTAATGAGCAACGGTTCTGGGTTTTAACAGGTTCAATAGCAGAGACTATTGATGATGATGCCACGGCTACGAGAAAAACAACAATCTCACCTGCTGTAGCTCGCTCTTGGTGGCCTTTTTACGCCAGTAGTTCTGCACCGAGCGCCGTAACGTTCGTGATTTGAGGCCATAGAGGAGGCCGTTGATGGGCGGCGAGCAGGCGAGCAACAGCGAGGCCAAGGACGCGAAACGCGGATGAGCGTGGAGTCGCGAGGGATGAGGTATCGGACTACCGACGACGCCTCCGTCACCGTTGGCGATGCCGTTGCCCATGACGGAACCGGTGCTGGACATTCCTGAACTGCCGCCGCTGCCGCAAGCTTCCCACAGGATCAGACCGCAGTAGGGAAAGTAGAGGAGGTACAGCGAGCCGACCAGTTGCATCACCTGTAGCGAGAGTATCGACATGTTGGAAGAGAAATTTTAGTTTGTAGTTTTGTTTTATTTACTGAGAACTGAATGCGATATATGGTATACATCTAAAGGCCGCGATCGATATATTATATAGTGTCATCGATTTCTACTTTAAGGAAGGCAAAGAGATGAACGATCGCCTCTATACGTGCTACGCGTCAAAACAATGATTTATCGCGAAAGCTCTGCGGGTGAATCCAATAACTTTTTTCCGACGAGTTTCGCCTATTTATACTCGATCTATTGACTACCAGCTGCAAGTTACAAAATTACAATTTGAAATTGAATTTTCATTACGCATTTGGGTCCTCAGCATAGTTAATTAAAACATTGAGAAAAACGAAAGCTTACCGTACTGGCGGCACTGTGAAACCTGGGCGGCCCGCCGGCTGCAGGCGCCGTCACAGCGGGTACGAAGAACGGATTCCTCTGATGAGTAATGGTCACCTGCGCGCTGAGCGTCACCTCATAGATGGCGCTGGCGATGCGGTGACGATGGTAACGGGCAATCCCGAGGACCCTGAGGTTACAGACGGTCACAAGGAGGGCCGGTAACGCGAGTCCGAGGAACGCGTAGACGGCACCGTAGAGAGAACCTGCGGAACCCCAGCCACCGTTGCCGAAATCCGGCGCGCAACAGCCCAGCCCGGGAACGTAACGGTATGGTGGAACTAGACCCGAGAACGGCGGTAGACAGAGTAACAGAGCACCGGCCCAGGATACCGCCAGGCCGAGAGCTACCCGACGCGGAGAGACCAGGGCTGAGTAGTGCAATGGTGCAGCTATGGCGTAGTACCTGTGAAGTAGCTTAATTTATTATGCGAATAAATTTTATTACAATCGTGTTTTATCAATTCGTTTAAGGTAAATAAGAATAAACCATTTCTGCAGGCATGCTTTGTTCTTTGTTCAACGTCACACTGACATTTCAATGGAGGTTTACACGCACTACGGGTGCATGCTTGCATGAATCTTTCCCTGACGTGTTGATGCTCTAAAAGCCACCAATCGTAAATTAATTTTGTATTAAAATGTTAATCGCGCTCATCCGTCATTTACGCCCTTGCACATACATTATATCTTGCTTTGACATCAATTTAATATATTCCCATTCGCGCATTTTTATTTCTGTAAACTACAAAGGCCAGGATGACAAGACATTTCAATCTGCATAAAATAAATTGAAACAAAAAATATTACGCGTATATACTCGCAGCTTCGACGAGACGAACAATGTGTGTCGGGTGCAGTATACTCTACGAGATAAATATACACGCGATGACCAGTGAGTGTTACAAAGGCTTTTCAGTGAGCTTTGAAGAATCGAATAGTGACAGTATAAAACGGAATAAATAACTGCTAGCTTGTATTTCTATACGCACGTAGACTCGAGCGCTCAGTTTTCAATTCGAAGGCAGTTCCGAATGTACGGAATTGAAAGCTCGATATTTTAATATGAAATTATTTATACAAACTATATATAACTAATGAATATTCTTTCGGTTATTAAAATTTCTCGCTACTGTAATCTCCAAAAATATCCTCAAACAGTATATATATACCTGTCACAGTTGAGTCCAGTCACGGTCCACAGAGCTACGGGATGCAAAAGCGCCAGCAAGAAACCGTGTAGGACGCACCAGGTACCGGCGGCCGGCCACGAGCCCGTCGCGAAGATCAGCAGCACGATGCAGACAGCCGCCTCGACTGCCCCCAAGTGTATCAGAAGCAACGTGTTCGCTGTTTGTTGTTGCTGAGTCTAAAATTGGAGAGCATCGATTCACTATACACAACTTCTTTTCCCTTTCATCTCGGCGCCATCGGAGATGGAGATTGCTTCGCGAGATGCGATATAGGAATAAGAGAGTATATATTATTATGTATACTATACTTCGAGAATTTTATGTGTAGTTCTCTCAAGGGAGCCGAGCAATTGTGAGTTGTTGCGTGCGGATCACATATTGTAAGGGAGGTATATGTTTTTTTTAAGATAATTGTTAGGATTGCGGGGCAAGTTTTCGGATTATTACTCGTGCCGATAAATAAGGTGATGTACTTTTATACACGGATGATCCGAGGTTTGTGCGAGTGAAAGCATTGTTATACGTGGGAGGGTATTGATTTTTAGTAACGCGATATGCTTATAAATAGATCCATAAAAGCTTCATATTTTTTTTTTGTTTCTTTTACGCGTTGCTTTTAAACCGACACAAAAGTCCATGCTAACAATATTTGCACAAACCGATTTAGTATAAAAGTATCGAACGCGTACTGTATATATTGATTCGGTATTTTTTATTTTTTATATATACTTCATTGAATTAGTTCCACTTCGTGTATGATTTTTCATTCTGAAGCAATTGGAAACAAAATACTTAACAAATAATAATACGCGTTGTAATACCATACAGCTGCTTTGCAACAAGTATTAAATCAAAAGTTTTCCATTTCCAATGCAAAGAGAGCCGTAGCGCACGATTGATCATATTTCAGTGACAGATTGTTTCGGAATATAAAACTTTCCGAAGTTATATACGACTACAGAACTACTTGCTTCCCGCGCAAAAGTTCGCCGGATTCTCTCCTCTGTGTGGTAAGTTTAACAATCTTGCTTTCGAAGTGAGAGGATCATTTCTTATTTAGCGCTCGAATAATTTGATCTCGTGTTGCAAGTTCGGCTTATATAAGTTAAGTTACGCGCAAAACAGCGATTGCAGCTTCATTCAGCATTGTTTAAGAAAGTTGGATCAATAGATTTTACTTTAACGCATTATCGATCAATTTTAAGAGACCGGAAATCCGGATGACTATAATACAGAAAGAATGGATTCCTTAAAAGTTTCACAGTCACCCGATGTAACAACACTATATACGCTGCACTAAAACTATATACGCCCCCAAATTGCTTCTAAACTTTGCTGGGCGAAGAGTAAGTGTATTACATAAAAACTCGTCAAACAGCGGCAAATGGGAAAGAGAACATTATATACTTTATACTCTCGAGATTAAAGTAGCTCGGTAAAAGGCTTCATCGCGCTTAAAAGAGAATAATACAACACATTATACCAAAAGTCTCGATCTATAACCCGCACGCAAGAGAAATCAATCACGAGCTTTATTTTGAAGTAAATGAAAAAAATCAGACCTGCTTGCCGAGGCCGAGAACGACGAGCAGGACGTAAGCGTTGAGCAGGAGTCCCAAAGCGGAGACAAGGACGAGTGGCACGCCTAAGGCCCAAGGGCCCATACCTCTCCGCAGCGGCCGACTTTGGGCGGTTATTTCTTGCGGCTATGGTGTCGTCGCGAGGCAGTATTGTATACCTATGGAGTTGCGGACGATTTTCAGGCGTCCGCCGACCCTCCGCCGATCATCGTTGTCCTTGGCCCTAATGTCCTCATTTCCGGCCGCCGAGAGCAGCCCCGCGAGTTTCCTCCTGTGGAAAGACAAACAGAAAACCGGGAGCGGCTTTTTAGTTTTCAAAGTGTATTTATATATAGGTTCGTGGTTTTGGAGGGCTGATATTAATGTATGCCAAGGGTTGTAGTGAATTTTTCTGTGAATACAATAATTTCGTTTATGTATAATAAATATCTGCGATAGGTGCGAGTGGTATTTTTTTGTTCTCTAATAAATGAACTCTCTCGCAAATCCCTCGCGTCAGGTATGATCTGTAAGCTTCAGCATCTAATTCCAGCTGTCACGACTGTGACAAAAACAAGTCTCGAATTAAATCCCTATGGCCTAAGCGGAGATGTGACCTTCTTTCGCACCGATCTTGACAGTGCTGTTGGTTTTTCTATTTATACCTATATTTTTTTTTTTCAATGATTATATAGTATATTAGGAACCTATTTTTCAACTTTACTTATGATGCATACCTTATATAGTATACGATAAATTATAAGTAACATTTTTTTTCTGGTTATAAAAATGCGTGAATGGAAAAATTGCTATAGAATTCTGCAACGCATCTTTGAAATTGGCACTCTGCATTTTACATGTTCAGGCATTTACATTTCTCAATGCATATCAATGCCAGTGTCCCAACCTTGGCACTTGATCTAATAATATTATTCTCGATGAAAAGTTAAAACTCGCCAGCTATTCGTGCAATAAGTGTATCACGCGTATATACATAATTAGCGATCGCAACGAAAAACGAGCTGTCAAACATATTTATGTTATATTATATTATATTGAAAATATTTACTTTGTAATGCCAATTTCATCACGCCATATCTATCACGTAATCAGCACAATCGAAAAAAACGACCGCATACTCGACAAAAAAATTACAAGTGACAACTTTATCACAATCCACTCGTCAAGCCACTATTCATCACAAACTCACGGGCGGTTTTCAAGTACCTAAAACTCGGTAAAACTCAGCGCAAGACTTAAAAATTCGCGCACCTGCACAAGCTCGAAGCGCGGGAAAGCGGCAAACATCACTCGCGTCTAAGTAGAAAAAGCCGGGCACGATGCGATGCCGCGCGATCTCGACTGAGATTCGCATATCTCCTCCAAGTTAGCCGGGTGCCACCGGGCGTCCGTTTAAAAATAGTCCGACGCGACTACGGATGGTATACCGAAAGTCCGAAATTTATCGAGTACCATGAGTCGATTTTTCATTTCGCGATTCTCGTCCAAACGAACAGGAAAGAAATCGCATTAGATATAAAGCGTCGTCGAGTGGTATGGGCTGATGATTTTTCACGGCGGTGGCGCTACGGCAAGCTTTTTATTTTAGATTTTTCAAAACAAAACAAAAAAAAAAAATCGAAATACTGGATAGTTATTTTCGTCGATAAAAGTGCCCGAGACGTTCTTCAACGTGCTTTTTGCTTTGCCGATGCTAAAGTGATTTTTATCTGGAACTTTCTTAAATTTATCGCTCTGTTTTTAATGCATTCATCACAGATTTAAAAAAAAAACGTTATATATACAACTAAAATATTTTTATTTCATAATATAGAAGACGTTTTGTTTATTTTTCAGGTGTCAGCTGATCGTCTTCCAAACTGGTAAGTCTATTATCATTTACTCGTTCTAATTAACGAGGGGACAAAAGATCCACCTGATGGTGTAGTGCGAGTATATATGCGGAATCAATCGTATAGTAGCGCCAAAGCCGTATATAGTTATAGAATTAATCCGAATTGATTAAATGTGCTAAGAAATCGCTCGATACGTCAAGCGGACTTCTTTGAAAGATGATTCATGACGGAATTAGAGTGATCCTTCACTTCTACGGCAACGATATAGTAGCGCGAGAAAAGATATTTTTTCTATAACCGCACGGGACGTCGACGGTCTAGCAGGAACTTTGATAGAACTTCTTTAAAGAAAAGGAGGTAGTTATAACGGACTACCTGTACAACAACCGTGGCGGTCTAACAAACTTTTACAAGGTTTCTGCGCTCGTGATCGTTACGTGTTTACTTTTTTCTCCGGTCGCAATTGATCTTCGAATAGATAGAAGCAATTATTTTCAACTTTTTTCTTACACAGTGTAGTATCGCTTCTCGCTATACCTACTACAGCTATGTTATACACTATAGTTTCCGACTTGCAAATTCCAATACGAGGCTGATTCAATTATTGAGAAACCGCCAATTGAAATTAATTAACTCAAATGGTTATATATATATACATAGCTCAACACGCTACTTCCGGCAACAAATAAGCTACTCATCTCCCGCGCGAAACGCGATTCAAAACTTCTCGATATGCGTCCTATTGTATATCTCCATTTTGCATTCTGCACTTCCATCACAATAACCAACCGGTATACTCGAGAGCGAATCGGACGGATAAACAGAGCTTGCGCGCGCGCGCGCAAGCTTTGGAAGTGCTCCAAACGATTCGTGTCAAGGCGAGGGACAAAAAAGCATAGACTTTTTTTTCATCTAACGCCGCGGAATATTCATTCCGTCGACACACATCAGGTCTCTCGCCCGATAACGGCATCGAACCTTGGCCTTTCCTCCGCGCTAATCACGCGGCGTCTATCGAAGACTTGTATATCGAATTGAACGGAAAATCTAATGCGGGAAAGCTAAAATGGAAATCCAAAGCGCTGCCTCCCACGGGAGTCGACTATATACGCATCGGTAGTTTGCGAAAGCTCTCGAAAGTCCGGAGAGTTATATATTGGTGTATAACCATATATGCAGACGGAAAGCTCATGTGGCTGCTGGGGAACTCGATAAAGAGTAAACGACCGAGTTGAAGCTTGCGACCGCATGATTATATGTGCGCAATTTGTACATCATCGTGCATCGAAATCGCTCAACTGTCAATATGCATATTCGTTTTCCACGATGTATACGTATAGATATAGACACTCTCGTACTCTCTCTCTCCGGCAACTGCACACGCACATTGTCTTCGGGATATCTCGGCTTGGTAATTCGGTTACAACCCGAGACCACGTCGGCGCTTCCATTATCGGCCATTAGCGAGCAGACTATATGTATATAACATGCGTGATGCGCGTATACGTATAGCAGGAGAAAGAGAGGCAAGTTTGCGTGTGCGAGCAGGGAAGACTAAATAAATGATGCTCTTTCACTACACTATATAATATTCATCGTGGCTGTAGATATGTGTTTATATTATCTGGATGGAATGAGTAGTTTGGAAAATGCAGCTCCGAAATGATGTTGAATAGCGATGATATATACGGTATAGTGAAAATTTGCGTATTGTGCAGCGAACCTGGAATTATCGGAGAAGTTTTTAGGGAAACTTTTTTGTGCATGTGCGATTTCATATTTTTGCGCATAACGCTGCAATGCATTCGATGTGTTATAGGCAAGCGCGAGTTAGGATTGATTAAAACTTTCTCGCAAGAATTATTGAAGATAATGAAAGCCTGGCTATTGTTAAAAGGCTATATAAGATGGCTTAGATTTGTGAATTATTATTATTCAGTCGCAGTAGTTATTGTAGCGGGAGTGTGACTAAAAACTTGGGTATTATATCAGAAGAGTAATAAAAGAATTGAGGATTAACGAGGACGTCGCAAGTTTGAATGGAATTGAAATTTATATAAGACAGATGTAGAGCATTTTGCCTGATTTCGAATAAGTATACGCAAACTTCTTGATTTGCAAACTTTTGGCAATTAGGTGGGAAGGCCGTTTCTCACAAAGGGTTTAAGTCAATTAACGAAATGTAAACAAAGCGAAATTTTCGCTCGCTTTAGGATGTCGACCGACAGATTTAAAGTCACCACATTTATTAAAATATAAAAGCTGCATATTCATCAGTTAAAAAGATTACATTCATTATAATTAACTCGTGTGTGGACAACGCTGAATTCGTATTAAAATTCAATCTTTCATTTTCTCGTCTCCAAATTAAATCTACGTACCGCCTATATATTTTCCACTACACACTTTTTACGAGAGCAGTATATACCTACACAAAATTCAATTATTAAATCCAGTTAGCCTCATCAAACTTTAACAGTCGCTTTAAAGCAGTTATAACGTCACGTTAAATTTTTCACTTTTACGAAGCGACCCTTCGAAAACAAAAAAAAACAGTCACACCCTCAAGCACCCTCACTACGTTTTCCCGAGCTTTTGAAAATCAAGCTGCCAAACAATCAAACGCTCAAACACACGACCGAGCAGCGAAGCGAGCGAGAGCAAAATTCAGCGCTAAAAGCTTGAAGTACCCACGTGAAAACATAAGCTTGCACGTGTCGGTGTATAGCTTTATATACACGTGGAGGCAGGAGAGTCTCGTTCGATTTACGCGTGGAGCAAATTGTCCCTGCAGGCATCTTCCACTTTCGCGAGTAGGAATATAGTGTGCAGGAAGGCGCACTCGCGAAATTGCCAGCGACGCACACACAGAATGGGACACCGCCGACGCCGAGTCGTCTGGCCAGATTCAATTAGGGATCCAACTGGGTCGATAGAATTTATATGAATCGGCCGAGACACACACACACGCGTTGTGTAGAGTCTATTCTACTGTTCTTGGAGCGGAGGAACGATTATAAGTCAATTTTTATTTGCATTTGTTTTTCAAAATAAAGCTTCTCTATTCTGCAGATATAGGGTTTTAGAAATTTCGTTTGTATAATTGACTCGCGCTAAATTGACGGACACTGAAGTGATTAACGAGAGTAAAGCGAGTTTCGACGTTATTACATTAGACGTGATGGTAATTGAATAGCAGCTCTAATTATCGCGAAGAAAGTATTCAAAACTTTGTTCGAAACTCTTAACGAACCCTCATATATTATAGCGGAGCGGAATGTCTATGTTTTCCGTATATTTTGCATCTGATTGACCCGAGTCGCCAGAAATTATATCTCATTGCATTTTTGAAACGCACCCCTGCAGCAACACCGCGCATTTATCTATTACACTCGTGTCCTATACAACGATCATCGTCGGAAAAAGCATCAAGCTCCATTGGGAAGAGCTGTATATATAATGATTGCTGAATTTGCGAAATTATGCGCATTCATTGATCCGTCGAGTTGCACACAGAGAGGAGATCGCTCGCAACGATACAGTTGTCGAATTGCAGCCAATATCGATTAAAAAAAAAAAAAACAAAAAAAAAAGATATCCATTATTCATCCGCGTGCAGACAACTATTTTCAGCTTCGGCGCGCATCGATCTCAAGTTCCCGCGCTATATGCTATACTGCCGCGTTAATTAAACATCCAGCGTTGTCAAGCGGCTCGGAATATTTTTAAAGAGCCGCAGCCGAAACGATAATGGGACACGTTACCTATCGATTATAGAAGATCGAGTTATATCGCGTAGTTACTGCAAAATCTGTGTAATCTAGCGCGTGAAAGCCTTAATTCGAATAAACTGCATAATATATAAGAAGCCTATAGCTATTATTCTTCGAGATTTTTCGGACATGTGCAGAGCGCATTATAACGTCATCAATATGAGTTTGGAAGGACTATACTGTCCGCGCTTTTGAGAAGTGTCTTCGCGTTGCTTTGAAACTAGCCGCTACAGCGCACTTATGCTCGATCATTTTTCATCGAATTAAGCTGGTCGGTTACAACATAGTAGAAAAAAACTGCGAGATAGTTTGATTAATAGCGTTGACTTTTATACGCCATTAACTATTTTGACTTTCTTTCATCCCCGCACAGCTCTCGTTACATATATTCAATAAACGATATAAAATATAAGAGCTTTTAGCACACTTAGTTCGCGCAGCCCTTATTTTTAATCGTCTTTTTTCCAGCCTCCCTCGCTCCGGCCAATATATCGAGGTCGCACAGGTTCGCGAGCTGAATCTAATTCTATAAAAGCCGCTGTGTGCATTTTCGAGAGAGAGAGAGACTACAGAGGGGTTTTAACGACGTTGCTCTCGCGAATGAGCGACGAAAATATACCTGTTACCCTCCTTCTCTGTATTCACGCTCGGTTGTATGCAGGGCTTTGGTCAGCTGCGCTACTGTCGCTTATATAATATCATGTTCTTTAATTCCGAGTCGACTACGCTATGGGAGATCAAGAGATTTACCTCGGGGCTTAGAGCGCCAGATGAAAATGTACTTTGTTCGCGTGTGTCTTCTGTTGAAATGTTTGTAATATTTGGTGCAAAATATATAACAACTCCTGTCACTTTTGCATGGAAAGAACCGATTTGAAGATACGAAATTCGAAGTTTTCTGATTTTCAAAAACTGGACTCACCTCGTTTTGTCTTATGTTCTAAATTATTGAAACAAAGCGGTCTCCTTTCTACGAAAAAAAAGACAATGTAGAAACGTCCCTGTAGCAGGTGTGCTCTAACTCGATCTATTCGGTGTATAAAAATAGCTTCACTTCGATACCAACCAATTGTCGTATACGCTTTTTATTTTTCAGTTCGTCTCGCGCGCATCTCTGTTTATTAAAGAATAGAAAATCCTCCGAAAACTATTGCACTGAATTAAAATTACAAAACATACAAACTCACGAAAGTATACCACATAGTTACGTAAAGACGCATGCATCCGAAAACCGAAACATAATACCCCCAACCTTTACGCAACTCGTCTATTCTCCCTCGCAATCGTCGAAAGTGCAGTAAACATTTCCGTTTCGTCATCCGCACTATATACTGTCGAGTATATAAGAAACTCGTCGCAGACAGCCGCAACTGTCCTCCTAATTGACGTGGATCCACGTCCTTGTTTCGCCCCGTTCTCGCGCACGTGGAGGTCAAGTTTCTCGCTGGGCGAAGGTTGTATAGCCGTCCGATTCTGTACAAGAGCTTCGCGGATCCTCTGAATTATTCGGGGGATTCCGAGAGATAGTCGACGAGTGCCTTGAGGTGTACAAGACACCGCTATCAGTGCAGTGTATTAAGCGATCCATCAGTTTAAACTTTGACAGTTTGCCGAATCCGCAGGGCTGATTTCTTTTTTATTTTTTATTACTTTCGAAAATTTGATTCGACCCCGAGACACGTTTCATCCTTTCGACAATATACAGTTCAAAAGCATCAGGCAGTTTTACGCGCTCGCGCGCGTCTCTCGTGTCAGAGGACATTAATTAAAACCACTAACGAAGGAATCCAGGCACTGTAGTATAATCGATCTCGGATAACACCCCCGGCATGGCTGTGTGTTATCTGTATATATAGTGTGCAGCGATCGATGGCTGCTGTTCTTGAGTCGTCGTTCGAACCCCCTAATTTGTCCCTCGAGGCTGCGAAGAGTGTGAGTTTATTTCTCGAGCTTCTGTGCTTCTTATTGACGCGGCGAGAAGATGAGCCGTGAATAAGGGCTCCTATAGGTTGTACATTAAGAATTACGGAGTAGGAGCTGGATGACAGATGTCTCGACGGATGAGTGAACTCGATTGATTGATGTGACTCGGGATTTAATTAAGACATCGCAGATTGGACATGCGCAGCTATATTTTCTTTGTTTTTTGGGGGAAATGATATTTTTCCAGAAAGTATATAAATGGTAGTCCCATTATCGCATCAGCGGAGCTATATTATATGCAAACGAGAGGCGATGCCCGCGTATGTTTGCCCGGAGAATCTCTTAGCCGAATTTGGTTATAGCTTGGATAAATATAAGAAAATGGGCTAATTCATTTCGGCCGCGATCGACGAGAGACGCAATGAAACTGCAACTATCAATTAAGATATAACCTCTGTTATTGCAATGGCACGTGAGTGCTTAGTCTGCAGGGCAGCGGATATAATGAGCCATCCTAAAATAACCAGCAGTAAAAAAAAATGGTATAGTTCGTTAGTCTTGGCCTACATTTGGAAACTCCTCCGATAAGTGGGTTTATTAAAACGTTATTGTGTTTTGTTTACTCGCGACCTTCGACGAAATGCCTGCATCAGATCTGATTCGCGCAAGTATATATACTTATATACCGTGTGACAAGAAATGCCATTTCAATTCATGATCTCCGAGATGAAAGAAAGACTTGAAATAATATAAATACAAGCCGGTAAGCTTTCCATTTAGTCGAAAATCCATCGATAAAAGGTTATATTGTACTCTAAAGTCGACCTATCTGCGGAATCCCCTTGAGCTTTTCGCGAAGCCATCATCAATATAATACTCCTCCGATGGTGTACACACTATATATACGTATAAATATCTCTTCTTTTCTACTGCAACACAAGAAACAATCGTCGCAGAGTATATATACTGACGAACGATTCATTTTTCGCGCGCAAATGCAGGCGAACGCAAATAAGACGTAATAACGACTTTCCATATATATGAATGGTACAACCAAGAATAGAAGGAATAATAATCGAGAAAACTACTCGACTCTCCATCCTCTCTGATCCTTTTTCCAGTCGCTTGGCATAATTACATTCTATTGGATTCTCCGATAATTCATTCGACTTTTCACTAATTGTCCGTCGTCCTATCATCAGCAAGCCTGACTGAATTTTCGCGCAAAATATTCAAAAACGACAGTAACCGACTCTCATTTGCAAGCAAACTCGTTCTTTCTTTCCACCGAACTGCTTCAATATCACTCTGAGAGATAGAATATCATTATATCAATTCGACGCCTCATTCGTCGGTTCCATCATCATCACTTATACATACAGTCGAATAAACCGACGAGTAGCGCTTTTCCGAGCGGTGTGTGTTATTGCAAAAGTCATCGTCAAACTCTACGTCAACAATCCTACACTAAATGTATTATAATTACACAACTTGTTCCCGAAACGTATATGTATGCGCATGTATACATATATAGAGTACACCGACGTGCAAATACAGCAAAAGTCAATATTAACAGAGAAAAATGAAGGTATATGCTGAGAGAAGCGCAGTCGCCAGAGCTCTGCGGAGGAGGTCGCGGGGATTACTTCCGAAATATAATTTCCTCCGCTGTAGTTCCTCCGCGGCGAATCAACCTCCGTTCCTGGCGTAACCTCATTATCATCGCCGCTAGTCTCCTCGTCTTCATTATCGTCTTCTTCATCATCATCATCATCATCATCTCAGCGGCGTGCGTAAAGACTTGGTGGCTCGTGCCCCCCCGTGCGTACGTGTTATATTGCGTATACGTGCAAACCCCCGGTGTAGAACGAAAAGAGATGAGCAGAGAGGGAGCAAATAAGGATGAGCTTCTTCTTCCTCTTCTCCGGCTCGTTATCTCTGCTTTTCTTTTCCGGAGCTCTTCTCGTCGTCGCTTTCGATATCTGATGTCTGTCTTGGACTAGACGGTCGATAAGGACTTGGAGTATATATTAGTATTGGCTGTCGACGTGCGTCGGGCTTTTCTATCTTTGTGGCTGCGCTCTGCTCTGCCCTGTATACATATAGCTATGAATAGGTATATAGGATCCTCGTTTCTTATCTCTATTTATAAGGGGGTTGATTTGTTGGGCTTGAGCTTTCTTCTTTCTCTTTAAATGGTAAAACTTAAATTGTATAACGGATATATATATTATAACTTGTCGAATATTCCGGAATTCGCGAGTCCGTTTGTGACAAAACTCGGCTGCACTGTTGCATTGGCGACTATCCGTGATTCGCAAAGATATTACAGAACGGTTTGTATAGTTATTTACATGAGCAAACGAACGAAATCCTGATGCAAAAACATTTCAATTTATCACACTGTACGACCACTATTATGTAGGTATGCACGCATTACCAAAATTCTACTATAAACTCTAGTGGTATAGGGACACGACTATATTTTATAGTAATGGTTACTGACAAATTTATAG
>UCOJ01000902.1:0-56528 GCA_900474305.1 Cecidostiba fungosa | reverse complement strand
AGATTGGCGAACATGATCTTGTGGAGTCGTTGACTGGCCCTCATGCATATTCTGATAACAAGGTAATTCCTGAGTAGGCAGAGTATCGTACAGACCACAAGGATAATGGCATAGACGTAGATGGCGTCGAGCGTCGACAGCAGTCCTTCTTGGTCGATGTCCGCGTCGAACTCCGTAAAGATTTTCTCGCCTAATTAGATGGACAGACATGTATATACTCTTTCTCGTCGTGTATAGCAAAGCGGTAAATCACAGGCACGTTCGACACACAGTGACGTTTATGCGCGCAACGCGTGGTTTCTAATCTAATTAGAGCTATACTGACTCTATTTTTTTCTTCAACGGAGGAAACGGAATCGCAGCGCGAAAATATAGAGAACAGTAGTAAATAAGCGTTTCTTTTATATTCGTTTACGTTTTTTCAAAGTATGTTACTCGTGACTGTTAACATGAGGATGTTATTCGAAATCGTTTTGTCAATGATCCTTTAATCGCGGCGTGTCCGAGAATCGTTCAGGGCTATTATACACGTATACGCGAGATGCGGGAAAACCTGTATTATATAGGCAACCTCAACGGGAGGGATGCGGATAAGGAAAATCCGCTCTGAGATCGTCGATGTTGGTTGTATCGGAATTCATGGATTCGGTGTTAATGTCACGTGTTGCGCAATATCGAATACGCATCACACGCTACATTTGTCTCGTGATGTTCAAAGCGAAACAATTTACTCGATTTATAATAGTTATAATATAAATATATTACACTAATTCTATAAAGGGCGTTAAAATTTAATACTTAATTTTCTTGTAATTAATATGTAATGGGAAATATCAATTAAAATTTGATCTTTTGACTTTTGAATAAATCCTTAATAATAATAATTGCTTACTAACCAGATACATTGGCGGTCGGATCGTACTTATCGATGATCATTTTCTCGGCAGTTCTGTTTTTCGCGCTCATCCGAATGTCCTCAATGTTAACCCAATAGCCAAGCCAGTAGTCGGTTCCACTGGTGGCCAGTTGAGTGAGGACCAGAACCAGGCCGTAAAACATGAGTAAGCACCAGGAACCACCGGCTCGGAAGTACGTCTTGAAGAGGTGGAGGTTGCTGTACTTGCGCTGGGTGTCCTCCTCGTTCGACGAGTTCGACGATGTTTCGGCATCGCTTTCAGAGATCTTTCAACGATAAAATGCAATGGTCATTTTAATTTAATGATTATGCAGCCACGCTAGAAATGGCCCATTTCCCCCCCCCCCCCCTAGTTACGCAAGACACTATATCCTATGTTTGCAAGTCAATAGTTGCACATTAACAGAGTGACTATAGCAATATTCACAATAACTATATACAAAGATTTACATTGTTATCTACTCATCAGCATATTTCCTATAACATTCGTGAATATATTATTATAATATTATTCCGCTCAATTAATCGCACCGGAATTCTTAATATACAAACATAATCGTTCACTCAGCGCAAGTTCTCGCGAGATGCATCGTCAGCATCACTTGAATTATTAAGTATTCATGCAAGCATATCAGGCATATCCGTGCAGCGTTTACAATAGAAGGCGAATAATAATCTATCCGGCTGAGCTCAGCTGTTCGAAAGGAAAGGCGAGGTTTATTGTCCTTTACTCGCAATTTATCGCTCGCCGACAGATACCGATCGAATTCTGCTCGTGACGTAAGGCACATGTATAATTGTATATATGCACCGGCTCACCTATGTACATTTACTCCCGTTGTACTATACTTGCCGCTACGGATATTTATTGTTCATTTTTTTTTTTTCAAATTCGATTTCATATCGAAGGTCAATGTCCAGAAAAAAAATCTCTAGGCTCGAGCGATGCGAATAGATACAACTCCGATTGAATTAGTCACAATCAATTACAAGCGCAGAAAAACTACTGCGTCGAAGCATCAATCTTTATCGGATATAAGACATGATAATCCAGCAGTAGTTTTTTTTATAGCCTTATATGACTGTTTCTGCAATTTTTCAAAGACAACTGCTAATCCCTGTCATATTTTCCCAATTAAGCTCGTTTACACAGTCGACATAATCAATTACAAACCGCATCCACGTAACCCCGATAAATAAGAAACTTTTCTATATAAGCCAGTTCAGCCAACAAATGAAAAAAATCATCATTAGCATACACACTTGCAGCTCAACCGAGTGAATTATTTTCAATGTAGAACAATCGTCGCTTTGCGATGTTTATCGCTCGCTCGCATTGTTAATTTACTTACAGAAATGATCGCTTTTTAAATTCAAGATTAATATCTGCCGCATATATCCGGACTGAAACGGCCTTGATTAGCATAAACAATTTTCTCACCTCTAATGATTTAACGGAAGAATCGTCGCCGTGTTGGCTAATCGTATCGGAATCATCTTTCTGGTCCTCGCTCTTCGGATGCTTGTCTTCGTCGCTCTTCAACATATCCATGATTTTGGGATTGAGGTTCGCGATGTTTTCATACGAGCCGTGATACTTGACGCTTCCCTGTATAATAAAAAAAAATCGGTTGGAAAATCGTTATAGAAAAATCGTATAGTTACACGAGGAAAAACGCATTTGCAATAAGTTTAATCGGACCGCGCGATTAATGTTCTGACCGACGAAATTACACGCTGGATGAGTATAGGCTGCACACGTGCTGAAAATAAGAGATGCGCCGGAGAGGAAAAAAATATTAATCATCGTTTACGTCTGTGTAAGATCGCGAGAAAGAGTGCGTTGCGGGAACGACTAGCTTTTTTCGCCATCACGAAATTATTGAATCACTCGGCTGCGTAAATCCGAAGATAATCTCATAATTCATATTAATAGTAGCCATAATTCATTACCAACAATATCTCCATCGTGTAAATACCATTGTTACATAAAAGTACTCCACATATACACATGCTCCAGTGCGCAATCCAGGGCTGCGACGCACTTAAGGTCGCTCGCGCACGTGGGAACTGCTTCTCATAATATATAAGAGATTTTTTACTCTTTGTCAGCTCTTTTTGCTCTGCGCTCGGAAACTACTCCATGAATTTGGCCGTGAAACTATGTATACACTCGAGACGAATGGACCACCTTTTACATAAACGATATTCACATACTCGCGCGGTGCATATGCAAAGACGAGAGACCAGAGACTTTATATGATGATGATAATAATTCTTTTAATCGAGTCACGGCTTCCAGCGGTTTTATCCTCCGACGTAACGCCGCATCTCCGCCGATCTATGAATCAGTCTGACGCGCGAGATACTGCAGCTGTAATGTGTATATATGCGTGTATACACACTGTATCCCTATATTGTTATTGTCGCTGGAACGAGGCAATTAGCAGCGATTCTTCTCGAGATGCGGCGGACTTTCTTCGGGGAACATTTATGTATACCTGATGCGTCGTGGGACTGTGTGACGTCACAAATGAATACACGGTTTTCAGAAATGACTCTGCGGTTATGTTTCATTATTATATACGTTCAAACGAAATATTATGAAACACGTTTGGAAAAAAAAGATTGAATTTTAGTTATAGAGTTATATTATAATAGCGTATACACGCAACACAAAGCGAATCAGAATCGCCGATAGTTATATGCGCATAATACACATTATACTAATGAAGCCATCATCAGAGTATATTATAGCCTCAGATAGAAATGTAAATTATTGCATAATAAACAAGCACTTATACACCCATAGTCTCATCTTCATCTCCCGTCGATCACGATTCAACGCAGTCCATCATCAATCTCAATATAAAGGTAGTGAAACATATTACAAGAATTATACTCACACGCTCGAGAAAGACGATCGAGTCGGCCCTTGTGAGGAACTGGAGCTGGTGGGTCACGAGGATCCTTGTCTTACCGTTGAGGTACTCCTTGACGCAGCGCTCAAACAGGTGTCTGGCGACTTTGGGATCGACGGCGCTCAAAGGATCGTCCAAAAGGTAGATGTCGGCCCGACGGTATACGGCACGGGCTAGGTTGACTCGAGCCCTTTGACCACCGGATAACGAGGAACCACGTTCGCCGATTACCGTCAGGTCACCCTTGGCCAGCTGCTCGAAGTCGCGGCGGAGGGCGCAGACTTCCGTTACCTTCGCGAAAAATGATATGATTTTTGTATATACGTTCCACATCAAAGAACTTAGTTCGCCATTATTGTAGTCTATATACAATTAGTCAGATTTGTGGAGAACGCGTACCTCGTTATACCGATCGGCATCGAATTCCTGTCCAAACAGGATATTCTCCCTGACAGTTCCCGAAAACATCCAAGCATCCTGACTGGCATAGGACACTTTGAGATTCGTATTGTCCATATGAAAACCAGATTGCTTCTTCGAAGCCCTGAATGCCTCCTCGAGTTTCTGTCTCAAAGAAACGATTCCTGCACCCAGAGGCAACTCGCGCAGCAACAGATTCAGAATCGCCGATTTTCCCGAACCTACTGTACCAGCCAATGCACAAAGACTACCAGCTTCGATCTTGAAGGTGAGCTCGTTCAGTGTCGGGGGTAATTGCCCGGACACCCAGTTGGCCGATACCCGATGAAAGTTTATCTCCACCGGCGAATTGGCTTTTACGTCGTCGCGCTGTAGAATTTCCTTGAGCTTCTCCGTCAGCATGATCTCGTTCTTTGTCGATTTATCCGTGATCTTGGGAATCTCGACTCTGGACGTCGTGATTTCATCCAGAAGCAAAAATTCCTGCAGGTCAAATCGTTATGGATAAGGAAAACTCTTAAAAATCGGTTTATATTGAAACAGCTTTCGTCAAACATCTCACCTGAATCCGATTTATGGACACAGATGCCTCGCCAACTGCGATAAGCCCACTAGGCATCATGTAGATGATAGAGAGCTGAAGAATGTTGAAGTAGGTTGCCATGACGAAGGATATGTCTGCGGTGAGATGATTACCGGTGAGAACGAAGAGAACGAGGGTAGCAAAGAGGGTCGTGCGCTCGGTGTAAACCATCGAGCTGAGGAAGATGCTACGCACGTGCGACGTCGCCGTGATCTTTTTCATCTCGGCCAAACGAGTCTTGTTAACGATCTTCTCGAACGGCTTCTCCCAGGCGTACATTTTCACGACCTTAACGTTATATTGATTTTTAATTATTTGCTACTATTTTTCGATTTTTAAATTATATCATTGCATACCTGTATTCCAGCGACCAGTTCGCTCATCAGCTGAACCCTCTTATCGGTCAGAACAGCGATTTTCGACCTGAGAATTTTGCTCGTGTAGATAACGATCGACTGTAGCGGAACCGCTATTATCACTAGGATAGCGATCCCGACCATCAGCAACACTCCGATCGAGTTCCACATTACGTAGACGATTAGAATGATCTACATTTATCAATAATAATGGAACTAGTTTAATAATAATTTCTGCGTGAAAAAAAAACAGATTTGCTTTGCAAAGCTTTTGAACATTCGTAGGTTCTTACAAAACTATGCAAATCCGGTGGTATAATTAAGAGTAAACACGCGTGGCGTGTATATGTATATAGCTTATTACCTGAATGGGTGTGATCCATACGTTATTGAGAAACATGAAAAACTGGTCAAAGCGACTGACATCGTTGCTCATGAGATTGACCACCTGTCCAGCTGCCGTTTGGTCGAGTACCGATTTGTTGAGTCGCAGTGTCTGAAACGATGAGCGTAAAATCGATTCACATTTCACATTTATATTTTTCACAAAAATTAAAACAAGTGTTTGCATTTTTTTTTTTATAATATTGCTTGATTGTTTACAAGTTGCAAACCGGTTCGCTCAATTATCCACTCTTTTCTTATCCAGCCGCGACGTTAATTGCGAATTGTTCACATTGTTAAACGCCTTTTCATCGCGAGATACATATATAGGTATATACGCAAAAGCTTTTATAACTGAACTTCAACTTATTTGAAGGCTGCGCATTTAAAGTAGCAGGTAACTGTTGACAGTTTTCTGTTAATCGATAAAATTTTTGTAGAAAAACTCGAGCATTGTAGTTATATCATCGGTTGATTCTCTTAATTATACAATAGCACGAAATAATTGTATAAAACAAAATCACCGCAGTGTATATATAGCATCGCGCGATTTTACACATTCGTATAACGACTTCTGTATTATACACTCGTTTGAATAAGGAACGTATAATTATTATAAAACAGCGAGTAATCCGTCGGTTTGTATCAATTTGTGTAGATGCTAGATCGAAAAGTGAAGGTTGAATACACAACGAACTTAACCTTCGCGCCGATCAGTGTCTAATGTATATTCCAATAAGCACTACATTAACGTCTTCAAAAAGTGAATGGGATCTCATATACAACGTGTGCGTCTCGCCCTAAGCCTTTTTCTCACGCGGAAGCAATGATGTCATCGGCGTTTTATGTCTGTACCGATTTTTTGTTGGTAGTTTTGTGCCTGTTTATATACAGACAGCATCATTTCTTTTACTCCGCGCGAAAAAGTTCTTCCGATCTCGGCTCTTCCGTAGTATATAATTATATCGGATCGAACGTCAGCATCTATTGCTATATACATATGCGTTCGACCTCCAAATATTGTTCAAGTCACTCCTAAGCAGCCTCGCATTATCTTATATGGAGTACAATGGAGATTGTCTCGTATCGATATATACACCGTTAATTTAATTTATTTAATTGATCAAATTTATGAGCCTAATTAGCGGCTCGCGATTGAAATGAGGGCAACTGCTGTTATCGATTTAAGTTTAATACCGATCGAACAAAGTATATATTATGTTAATTGAATAAATAATACATTTAATGACGTGGTATATCGTATATGTATTATACCAGTGTTTTTACGAGAGGTTTCAAATATGAATATTGCACTTGTGAATATATACTAAGCAGACATAACACGGAAAAGTATACATGACAGAAAGTTAACTTTACTGAACGTCGCGAATAGCTATCATAAAAAAGCGCACGTATATGTGTGCCTTAAATTAAAACATGCAAAAAATTATAGTATATTATCTTATTAACAATTGAATCAATATGTCAATATAAGCAATGACAATTTTCTACAATATTTCCTTACATCTACTTCGTTTCAAGTCTAATGACACAGCATTATTCTAAATTTCAAATATATCCCGCGCGTGTAGTTTCCAAATGACATCATTATGACACTGCTCTCGATCTTTGTATTTCATTTTTACACCCACATTTGCCTATATAAAATGCTTTGTTTTACTCGATGTTTTATTTATTCGTATCAGAAGATAAATCTACAAGCACAAGAAAAAACTCGTTGAAAGCGTAGGCGGATAGAAGGTTTTAAGCATACCTTCACATTGCAAAGCATTGTTCTAATACGATTCTAATCTTGTGATCGATACACAATCGCTCATACGACCGTTTGTTCATTCATTAGCAAACTTGCAAAGAATATCCTTAATACTGATACCGAAATTAGTAAAATACAATTGAAATATTTTAAAAAGAAGAAAAAAAAGCTCAATCCTTTCCTACCTTTCTGTAGATAAGCGTGCAACAGGCTACTCTAGCCCTCATACCCATGAGCCAGGAGACTCTGTATCCATGATGGATCATCACGACGTTTCCCAACTTGGCTAGGATCATCCAAGTGGCGTAAAGCAAAGCCTTGTTTCTGGATGCCGTCGACACATCCTGGCCGACCTTGAAGTAGTCGATGACCCAACCGAGAAATATAGGTTGGGCCACGACGAACACGAGGAAATTCACTATCTGGATGAGGGACAGCCAAGCATTTTGCCAGAAGAACATCCGCATCAAAGCCTTGCTGAGACTTGGCTTCGCGTGCTTTGGTAGGATCTTTTTGCCTTCGTTGTTCAGGGCGTACTCCAGCTGACGCCGCTTTTCCAACTCGCGGTTCCATTCTCTGGAAGTTGATGATTTTTTTTTTATAAAATTTCAAAATGCTTGCGAAAAATTTTGAAAAATTAAATACTCTTATTGCTACACATTTTAAAGAAGAAAAGAAAAACCGTTCGATATTGGAAATTTTAACGGATGAAACTTTCCTCTTCGAAAATTCCAGAGTTTCCTTATATACGCATATTGTACTGCATAATGCAACAGTTAACGACTTCCGTATACACTCGCACGGTTCAATTAATTCAAAATTGAAGAAAAATTATCTTGATCCGATGTTATCTGCTGGCGATTGTGTCTGATAAATTTTAAATGAAAATACTTATGTCAATTAGGGAAAATATACACGCGCGCGATGCAGACAATGTACCGCAGAATCATTTGTATTCATTTATACGTGATATAGGATTTTCTTCAAACAAAATTGACTTATGTTAAACCTACTGATTCGCATCCTGTGATATCTGTTATAAATTGTAAATCATTTCAAAAGTCGATCGGGTATCTGTATAAAATGTATAATCTGTATAATCTTATGCAGTTCTGCTATATAAAGTAGATTTTATATGACTGATACTGATCAATGACTACTTTTTAATTATCTTTGCTCTTTTTCAATTTTTATTCTATGAAGACGACATCACTTTGCTTTACACAAGTGGATATCGATTATCGAGTAGTTCATAAAAATAGCCATTTCAAGCACCAGTGTATTGATTAGTATTATAGATTATGTTCATATACGCTTTGATAAATGCAATTAATAAACGATTGTAAAGGTAATCCGATACCTATTTAGTCCAAATTAATTTCAAAACAGTTTTCTAAATAGTACAATTTAAGTTTCATTAATATATCTAAACTGATTGTGACGCATACATACCATACATACTCTCATTTGCGTAACAATTCCCAGAATAAATTAAACTTTAGTCGTATTTGTAAATGATAATTTGATATTTCTTTCACGTATCACGTGTTTGTGAAGTGTCTTAAATATGTTCGTCTTTAAAGCTGTATATGCGATAATTTATTGCAAATAAAAGTTTTTAGCAGGTGATTAATTGTTAAACAATCACTGTCAGATTTTGAAGACGAAAAAAAAGTTGACCTGCACTGAGAAAGCAATCCTTTTAACGCGAGAAAATTCCTCTTGATATTGATATAACTAAACGATTTCCTTTCGCAACGAGTAGAATTCTCTTCGGAAAAAAGGAATTAATTTTGGTACAAAATTAAAGCTTTTGTTTCAAAATTAATTTCTTTTTCTTCAAGAGGATTCTGTTCGTTGCAAAAGGAAATCGTTTAGGTATCAACGTCAAAAGGATTTTTTTCTCAGTGTGTGTCAACTTTTTTTATTTATTAACATAATATTTTATGCGTAAGAAAATTTAGATAACATTTGTAATCTTACATCTCTAGGCGGTTTCCAAGACGTTCCGATTCATCTGCCTCTAAAGGGTCGCATATGTCGTCGAATGTGAGGTCTCTGCGGTTGCTTTTCCAGAATATTTGTCTTGTGTACCTGATAAAAGTATGATAAATGTTTTAACCTACATGTTTTATTTCAAATTAATAATAACCGAGTTTGATAATGGATCCCTATATTATATCTAAGTTTTTAGAACTCTTGTTTGGATTAAGCTTAGCGATCGAACGTCATAAAATGTAAAAAGTCGGCTGTAACTATTGATTTTAAGTTATCGCTCATCAAAGACTGTTCACATATATGATTTTAGCCGATCATTATTTACCGATCAAACATATAAAAGCTAATAATTTTTAAAAGATCACGTTAAATGAACGTGAGAATCATAGCAATCGGCATAACTCATCTGTGTATATTATAATAAAAATATCAAATTCGTTTATACGATTCTACGAGCGAATTTTTAATTTATACTAATATTTTTATTTGTGCAGGAATATGAGATATGCGATCTAACCATTAATCAATTTTCCAGATACGACAAAATTTTTTTTTTCTTCGTTACTCAAGAGGAAAGTGCATTATCTATTCCTAGCTGTTCTTGGTACCTGTAATTTGCATATAGACGACATCAGTTCAACGCAAGTGCAAGACAATTATAACGTCGAGAAGAAACCGATGGGTCGTGAACGCGATACGAAATTTAATTTTGACACAGTAATCTTTCTCTGTCAGCGTGCAAATAATAATCAAACTTTTTCTTTATGCAACACCACTAGCTATGTCATGCCCATATCTATATCGGTTTTCAGCACTTGTCATTTGCATAGCTGACAGTTCAGCGCAACCGACGTAAACGCGATATGAAACTTTACTACGTCTTCAAAAAAAAAAAAAAAAATAAAAATAATAAAAAAAAGAGCTGTACACAGTAACACAATCCCATGACAATCTAATCTTTTCTCACGTCTACATTATACACCCGTCACAATAACGTTTATAACCCAGTGGTCTAACGGATAAGTTCTATTGTGATGCAACACCCCTTACATAGATCTCTGAACCCTATAGTAAACCTTAAAAGAAAAAAAATGCACACGCACCATAGAAACAAGGAACTGAGGGGGTTCGCCCCTTTGGCCGGATTTTCCTTCTGCACTCTCTTCTTGTTATCCATCACTCACAGCTTATCGAACGCAACAACTTTGAAAGAAGAAGAATCCGCGATCGAAAAACTCGCGCGTCTGGCCGAGCGGCGGCGCGACACTGAGCCGACAACAATATATCGCAAACTATTCACCTGCGCCAAGAGTATATAGAGAGAGGCGCAGCCCACGTGACGACTCCCGTATGTATACACACACCGCGAGAGTGGTAATTGTAATACGTGCGTTCTCCGTGTCCAGTTTGATTTTTATAGATTGCGCTATCTCTCGAACGAGCTTGGATATTAAGTATATATACAGGTAGGACGTTGGGATCGGTTGGAGAGGGGGAGGATATGTTGGTTGGTTGGGAAATTTTCTGATGAAGTTGGATGCTGGGATTCCCATGGATGCGGTCGTATGGGATGAGAGTGCATGTAGTTATATAGATTCCTTCGTGGAACGGATCCGGCTTTTTAATTTTTTAAAATTTACTTTCCCCGTAGGATTCCTCCACATAGTATTTTTCAAAGTCGCATGACTGTCGAGAAGTACATAATTTACATTTACATAAAAAGATTGCCTATGGTAATTTAATAATATGCATTAGTCGTTGTAAAATTGATTCATTCCTCATTTATTTAATTTTACAAATAATAAATTAACAATATTTTTCCTACAGTCATCGTAATTAAAAAAGGTTTGGTAATTATGCATAACTGGCAGTATATATAGTCTTTTAATCTCATGATTCATTAATAAATATAAAAATTAGTTTAGATAAAAACTCGGACATTATGTACAAAAATTCTTGTTTGCTTTTTCGTGATTATAACGGTAACAGACTAGACCATCAATTAAGTAAATGTTTTAAGCCACTCATTCGACATTTTTCTTATAAATTCTGATTAATTCTTTCTTTTTCGTGTTTGTTTCTCTGTGTATATATATAATCATCACTTTCAATCGTTTGATCTAATCTGATCGTCATTGAAAAGTTTACCGGCATTGCCGACAAACGGATTCATAATTTATCTCGTTCTTTTTGATGATAGTTTACACATACTTCAAACTTTTTAACATTCTGCTCAATGTCAAACATACTTTTATTCGCTACTTTGTATCGCTAATAAATTACTATCTTGTCTATTATATTTATACACATCTCATGATAAACTTGTGACTAATTAACATTTTTACTCTGCCTACACATATTTTTCATTTTGCTTTGATGGATCGGATACTATTTAGCGATTTATTATCGCCATCGACGCTGTATAAATGTAGCATAGAAAAAATTTAATACATTAAATATAAAATGTCAAATATACGAATTATCATATTCTAATTTATTTGCTTGTAGTTATCTAAAAGTGCGTTGCGTTGTAAAGAAAATAAAATAATTCGACGCGTTAAAATTTTGGTTGAAAAGCGTTTTTTTTTTTTTCATTTTACGCAGGTTAAACGTTTCGTTCACAGCTGTTATAATGTCGATGATGATAATGACAATATAATAATACAATACAGTTTATTGCTTTGAAAGTTGTTTCGTTTTTTAAATATCGATTTAGGCCAAAATACATTAAAGCAACATTGTTCTCGTATATTCTTTCAACATTTAATAACATTATCGTCAATGTATGCCCAAAGTATAGGTATCGTTTCTGATTTCTCAGTTGCACGATAAAGTAGCAGACGTCGTTCAAATCGAAAACAGTTTACCCCTTTAGAAGCTATAAACTGATGACTATAATATGATTTAATCGTTATACCGTTACAAAATTATCGAAAGCCATATTCATAAATAAAGAGATCAAATGATTTCGATTGTTTACGGCAGTGTACCAGAGACAGATTTGGAAACAGTCCTAACTTTTTTTTATACGAAAAATTAATTCTCATGAGCAGTTGTACGCCACTTTTATCCTATTTACACAATTTGTGCGAGTCATATCATTTTTTAAATAGAATTTAGCTCGAGAACGTAAAGGATGCTTGCCACTTGTATTTTCGATTTTTATCGATGTCTGATGTTGAATAATATAAAAAGTAATAATAAAAATAATGATGATAAAAATAATAACAGTAATATCAACTATCTTAATTTTAATGCTAATTATAAGTTTTACACTATACAGAGATGTACAAAAGATCGCCTGATGCGTTATACTATCATTTCCTATACATTATATTCTTATATGCTAATCGAAAAATTTGGCAAAGATAGCTTTAATACAAAGTAAAATAAGTGTAAGAAAACAAGACAAATAGAGCATGTTATGTACAACGTATTTTGAAAGACAGATAAGAAATTTGACGACTTTTTTAGATTCATAGACCGATGATTATGGCGTATTCGAGTTATGCGCACCCGAGAGCGGAGATTGTCTTGATCATCTTTTCTTTATATTAATATATATTTATATATTTATAATATATGTATAATAATAGCACAAAACGAAACTCTGTGTGAAAAAAAAATACGGACAAGTGTATCGAGAGTTAGTAATCAGCCTTTTAAAGTTCGTGCAAGCAGCAACAAATGGAATATTTCTAATGTCAAAAGTTCGGTTTGTAAATAGGCATATGTAAATAAAATTGACGATTCGTGGAGTCTTGCTAGGCTTGTCAGATTTCATGCAAAACAACGTTTTGTGCTATTAAAGTTTCGTTATCACAAGAGCAGCTAGTCACTAGCAATAAGTAGGGACGGCAAGATGAACAATTAGAGGGGTTATTGAACAAAGAACTAATGATCTACCGAAGCACTAATGCGGGTTATGGTGCTGTTCGTGGCGAGCCGAAGTGGCAGATTGGCTTGAAATTCAGTCGGTTGGCTATCCGCCGGTTCAGCATCGAGGTTGTTTTCAGATCGTTGGGACTGCTTCCTGCCAATGCCCAGACGCGATATATTAAAGCCCAAAGCAGCCATCTCATCATTTTCCGAACTGGATGCTGCCAATTCGTCTACATCGCTTCCCGCTATTAAACAACGGTTGTATTAAACAAGATGACAGAATCGTGTAAAATGTGAAGTCACTACGCTCTTACATTGCAAATCGTGTAGTAACTGCACTGCCGTTAGAATTTTGGCTCGGTGTTCAGGGTGCTGAATGCGCAGATAATCAAGATCAGCTGGTTCGAGCTCGCGAAATAATTCGAGATCTTCATAACCGTTGAGCAGGAAGACCGAGATGTACTCCTGAGAAAAAAGGCAAGTTAGTGTAACAAAATAAGTGAAGGAGGTCTAGCAGAGCTCATTAGTCATACCTGAAGATTCATACGTTGCAGAAGCTCAGGTACCGAACCTGGTTTCTGTTTGTACTTTTGACTCCACTTTCCACGTCGGGGAAAACGCTCGTTCATTATTTCAACGTTGATAAATTTAAAGTGCCCTAGGCGGTTGTGTATCATACCTTTCCAAAGACCAGTGTTGTTCATTTGCAGGACATCGATGATATCGCCTTTCTGTAAACAAGTATGCATATATAAGTATACAGCGATCAAGTGATCGGACAAAAACGTTTTGAAATAAACAAGTTACCTTGAAAGCAAGAGCATCCTTGTCATAGGGGCTGGGCATGCAATCGACGAGTGCCCTAGCTCTGCAAAGCACGTTAACTGATCCAAGAGCGTTCGGAGCTATATTCGAAGTTTGAGGACTCCCGGGTTCGCGCTCTTCGCACGATATCGAGCTATGGTTGCTACCAGCTCGTACGAGAGCCTGAGTACTGCTGGAAGCACTGCCGCTTGGCAGACTTTCGAGACTGCTGGCACTGCAGGGAAAGCCAGCTTCGCTAATCGAACCACGTTGTTGTCTTAGACGGTTGATCTTCCGCTGCACGTCCTGTCTAAGGGTTCTCGCTCTGCCAGCGATGCCAACAGCCGCGGCTCCTTCTCCGAGTCCGACGCGCGCTCTGACTGCACTCGTCGCAGCGATCCCTGCTCCTTGACCAGCTGCTACTCCTACTGCAACGGTGGGCGCAGGTGCGCATATCCTCGTACTACCGCAGTTGCGATCTAGAGGCGGTGGAGCTGTATATTGCTGTGCACGCCACGCTTTGTTAGCCTCCTCTTCAGCTGGATCCGGATCTTCGTAATCGGTACTCTGGCTACGTGGCGATTCCTCGTTTTCGTCTTCTTCTCCGCTACTCCGACTCTGAATTTCAAATGAATATTCCGTTTATCTTAACTGATTTTTTGTAATTTACAAATTGTATTGCATTCTAGAAACCGACCTGCACGTCGCTGCTGGCGTACTCGCCGCTTTCCCGCGAAGTTCGCGAATGTGTTAGGGGAATTATCGTTGGTGGATTATTATGTCCTTGAGGTACTATTAGGCCTCTCATCGTTGAGCTTGACAATTTGCGAGAGCGTTCTTTTGGCAGACTTATATCGCCAGCTGTGCGCAACGAAATGACGCTCTCTTTCCTGTTGTCCGGCTCAACGTTCATTCTGTAGCACACTCTGCTGAAACATTTTTTATTTATTTTATTGAAGCATTCATTGATATATTCGTTTCTTTACTTTCTCTACACCGACCTTCCGTTTTCGATCCTAGCGTTGCTGATGCCATCGGCAGCTGCCTCACCGGTGTTGCAGACCATCAAAAAATCTTCGGGATCTGACTCGTAAGGAGGTTCGTCGTACCAGTGTTGAATTCCTCCACCGACTACTTCCAGCGTATGCATGTCGCCGCATCTCGCCTCCTCATCGTACATGTATGTATCGTCTTCAAACAGAAATGAAGAAAATTAGGATGGAATGATTGTATTCTTTAACTTTGATTCTGACTTGCATATGAGTACTAACCTGGGTATTGGCACTTATCTTCTCGTCCTAATAGCATCAAACCCTGCCTGATGTCCTTCAAAATCTTTAAAGAAAGCACCCGTTTGGCCACATTAAAAATCTATTTTAAAATATGATGCGTAAACCATTCAAAAAAATAAAAACTTACATCTTCATGCTCTTTGTTGAATCTCTCCTTTTTTCTTAATGCCTCCTGGACTTTCAACTGCAAAGTAAGCTCAGAATCAGTACTTGCACAAGAAACGATTTTAGAATAATACAATTTTTTTTAGAAAAGTACACATGAACGCAGCAATATTTTTAAAGAGTATAGCATCCCATATCGCGCTGTGTACTCGAAAATACAATTATTATTGTTTTGATAAACGTTCAAGTTTATAATGAGCAGATTAGCAGATATGATAGAATTGTCTTTGTTTTACTAATGACGATTTCTCCATTTTTACTTTAGTTTCTAAAGTAACAAATCTAGAGATTAACTATCAAGCAGGTAACAAAAGCGTCTACAGTATTTAACGTCTCCACGAATGTGTATTGTGTATGTGGGAACGAGGCGAAGCTCTCCGTGCCCTGTGTAAAATATTTTATGTTCATGGGTATGGAAAAAAAGCCATTTGTTGCCCGTCCGCAAGTCCACAAGCTGCTTTCGGCGCAGAGAAAGAAAGGGAAAATTTTTTGTGAACTTACATCATATTTGTAAAAGATATTTACAAAATAAGATACTAATGAAAGATGCAAGTAAAGTACTTATGTTTGAACAATTAACAATACCCTATGTATGGTCTCTTCAAAGGTGTTGGCTTGACTTCCGTTTGCTTGAAGATACTTCAATCGATCGTAATCTCGGGGATCAACCATAGAACGTAGAACTGTGTGTCCAGTATCTGGAGTTAGACCCAGGCCGCTCTGCAAAACACTATCTGGGGTATCAACCTGTTAAAGGAAGCTAAACTGAGGAAAATGTTCTGATTGCAATGCTATGGAGGATGAATAAAACAATATGAGTTCCTGCGACGTTTTTAAAAAATTGTAACCTGCAAAATTTTCATTAGCTACCCACAAACTGACATATAAATAAAAACAAGACATAAAGCTTGATCCATTCAAAACTTTTTATAAACACTGCATACTATGAAAATTAGATAATTGTTATTTCTTTCTTCCTTTTTTCAAGCAAAAGACTATTGAGTTTTTATTATTTTATGTCAAAGATATTGTGGTCTCATAAAAAATTCTTTATAAATTCACCTATGACAAAAACTGATTTTTAAAACGGATGTTGTTGTTATAGGCATAATTGAATTGTAACTACAAAAATTTTTGTAGAAGAAGCCTTCATTAATACCTTAAATTAGTATAAAGCAATAAAGATAATGTTTTTCTTTTAATTACTTTCCATCATTTAAACATCTAAATTCATTTTACTTTGCTAGAATCTAGCTAGTTTGTAAAGAATATAAATGAACTTTTAAACTTTATACAAATTGCAGACTAAGAAAAAATGTTTTACAAGGAGCATGAACTAACTATAGATCGTTATTTCATCTAATAATGCAAAATATGTACTAGCAGTTCCTGATTATTTGGTTCTATTACAAGCCATACTACTTTGTCAGCTATGATATAGTGATGTATCACTTCATGTATGTTCAAAAGCTACAATATTTTCTTTTATACTGTGTGGGCAGCAGAAATGGAGAAATCAATGTATTGTAATTGATGAAAAAAGATACTTTGAACTTTGAATTTACATCCTTACACTCAAGAGTATCTTTTTCAAGGTATGAATAAACCTTACTACTATATAAAATTGCATACTACCAAATTTATGTACTGAAATTCATTCAGTTAAAAGATTTTGCAGTTTTTTGAAGACTGCGCAAACTGATTAGAATACAAAAACGCTGTGATTATAAATAACAAAAGAGACAGTATGTATAAATTAATTGATTATTAGTTTGATGTAAGTTCTCAAACATAGAATGCTAAAAATACAAAGTTTTTATGTAAAATAAAAGTGGTTTTTAAGTAGTCTTACACGTTGTGGCACACCCGATCGGGGTGGATTGTGTCTTGGAGAACCTTGTGCCTGATTATGCTTATCTTTCCTGACAGTTTTTAATCCTCTCAAAATCCTTGAAAAAGTTGTCTTCTTTTTACTCGTATTCTGTCCTTGTTCTAAAAATGAATGAACAAATGAAAATTGTGAATAGATTGGAGGGAAATAAATTTATATTTGCTGTTTCAGAGAGATTGCTACATTGAATACAGAAAGAAAAATTACCATTGGGTGGGAACTCGTAAAAGAAGGCTGACCTCGGACTCAAACAACTGCAAGGTATATTAGAGTTAATAATTGTATGCGAAATCAAGTTGTTTTGTATGCAGCCTGATGCCTGTTACCTTTGATAAAGGGATTGCTGCTGTTGCTGCTGCTGTTGCATAGAATGATTGGCCAAAGTTAAGTGTTGCGTTGCAAGGGCCAACTTCTGCTGCCTCTGCTGCATCATTTGACGGCCAAAAACTCCATACCCAAAGCCATAAATTTCGTCTTCTTCTTTATCACTGAGGCAAGAGGATGGCTGCGCGGGAAAACAAAGTTAGTTAAACGCGAGCTCAAATTAGAGAAATAAAAAAAAAAGTAAAAAATAAAATGATTACAGAGTATTTTCCGGGAACGTAAATAGGCTGCGAATGACTAGTGGTGAGTTGTGTGCTGGTCATTCGGAGATTGGCATCGGTTTCGCGGCGTCGCAGCTCCTCGAGCGGCTCGAGGACGTCGCCGTAGTGCGTTCGCAAAAGGTCGGCATACCGCGAGGCCAGACCCTCCAAGTATCCGCGCTCGCCTTCCTATATAAGTACAGACATAAAAACGTCGAGACGTTGAAAAATGTTGAATGTCAATATAGTGTATTGTCTGGGCGTACGTAGACCAGCAGAGAGCGAGTATCGATTCAGCATTGAATGCGCTGGGTAAAGCAGAGCAGGAGCCAGACAGAGAAAGAGAGTAGAGAGCGAGCGAGTGCGGCAAGGGGTAGGGTAGGGGGTAAGCAGCGTAAGAAGAGCAGAGCAAAGTATATATAGGTATATAACATACACGCGATGATAGGTTGCAGAGAGGCAAAAGCGAGAGAGAAAGAGAATGAGAGGGGAAGGAGGAAGACGAACCGGTGTCGTGTAGGGCTGGCAGGCGAGACGAATGCCGTCGGTACGGAGCTTGTCCTGGAGCAAGAGTCGCAGCTGCATCCTGGGTATGCGGACGAGCTCGGCCTTGCCCTCCTCGTACTCGTCGATGAACTTGGTTGGCGGCATGGTGGCCGCTTGTTCCTCCTTGTCGGGCGTAGGAGCTGCAGGGGAGAGTAGTTCCTGGCTGCTGCAATCCTGCTGGCTCGCGGAGCACAGGCAGGCGCTGCTCTCCTCGAGGCTGAAGTAGACGCTGGCGGCGCCTTCCTCTCGCAGCCTCTTGACCGACTGGAGCAGTCGGAGACGATGACTCTGCTTGAAGACGCCTATCGCGTCTAGGTCCGGCTCGCTTATCTGCTTGCAGATCTCGAGGTCGTCGTAGCCGTTGTCCAGAAAGGATTCGGCGTACTCGCCGAGGTGGAGCGAGTGCAGCCACTCGACGACTATGTTGCTCGCTATGCTCATTTTCCAAGCGCTAGGCGACGGAGACACATTTTCCTCGGGCGGCTCGGACATCGGAACGAGCTGCTGTCGCCGTCGCTATAATCTTTAAGCTACTTCTGCTGCTGCTGCTGCAGATCAGACTCCAGCAGCAGTCCCACTTAGGATAGGTGCACAGGCTGCAGCTGCCGCCAGCGCAACCTCCGCTGCACTTGTTTCGGGCGCCGCCGCGGCCTTGGCTCGGAGCATACTTTACTCGGGGCCCCGAGGACTCGGCTGGAAACCCGGATCAATCTCACAAAGCACCACTGGCAACTTATACGTCTACTGTGTGCGCGCGCGAGAGCTAGCACCCACTTTAAAAGACACACACATATATACACACGCGCACAGACACAAGTTGTACAAGCCTCCGCAGCACTGTCAATCGCGCGCGACTAGTAGCCAGCTACTACTCTACTACTACTACACTTCGGGCAAGACAAGAGCAAGACAGTCAGCAGACTCCGCTCTTACTCTCTCTCTCTCTCTTTCTCTCTCTGTCTCGCCGCGAGTTGCTCAGTACTGCACTCGCACGACCTGATAGAGCCAACAGAGGGCGCCCTCGTACAGCTCGCTTTCGCTGTATATTATATTGTGTGCCTTATACGCCGCGATCAGTCTCGCTCTCTCGCACTAATCAATCGGGATTCGGATTTTTATTTTTCAATTTTCACCCTCCCCCGCCATGCTCGCTGCCTCGCGTCTCCCTTTCCGCGAATTCCGAGCCATTTGACAAATCAATTTGCAGCTCGTCGTTTCACATTTCATTACTTATACTTCATTTTATGATCACGCAGCTGCGCAAGGAAGCAGTCGAGCCTACGTGATTGTTCTTCCTAATGAGCAAAAAGTTATTTCCGTTTAGCGACACGAGTATAATATACGCTGCAGAGAAGAAGCGGAAATACGATGAGTTTCACAATATAGTAATCTCTTCTCTCCTCGACTGTAATACATTGTTCTCGCAGAGAGTATATCTTGATTTAACGATTCGACATTAAAAAAAAAAAAAATGTAATGAGCACTTACATATACCTTGTGTGCATAGGCATACAAAATAGCGGCAGCATAACAGAGTAGAACATAGTCTCGCGTGCAGCAATACAGAGATACAATACATGCAAAATGTATATATATGTATATATACACATACGTGTTGTATAAGCCGCCAGCGCTACCTAGCAGTCGTTCATGCGTGCGCCTCGAACGGTAAGCAACGGAATTCTACTCAGCTGCGCGCTGCTGATGCGAGAGCACGATCGCTGCTGTGAAAGAAAAGCAGGAGGCGCAGTCAGTGCTCGGATGCGCGCCGTAAGCCCGTATGAGCTGCTGAGACAACTGATTACGAGCTGCTCGGACTTTGGAGTAGCTGTTGCTGCTGCTGCTGCTGCCACTTGCAGCATGCCCTGTCTGATTTTTAGTAAGTTTTCAATACGAAATATTCTACGTTTTTTCTTTGATCATTTCAATTTTTTTTTACGCTTTATCGTGTTTTTTTTCCTGTGTTTAGCTGGTATATCATATAGTGCACTGAATCTTATTCTTAAACTCGATGTTTAAGCGACGGGAAGGTAAGATGCATATATAATACGTTTTTTCATTGCTGATGTGTGCGAGTGTATTATCGTATACATGTGTGTCTTGCAGAGCGATGAAGTTATGTTACTTTCTCACTATAATATGGGAAGGGATCAAACTGTATTGAGCATAAATTCAACCGAGTGGGCGATACCGCAGCTTGTGTTGCAAGACATAATAACACTCGGGAGGAATACGCCCACAATCTTCCTTGATATTGGCTCTGCATGTACGCAACTCCTCGTGTGTATGTGTGTGTGTGACTGTACAGTAGATTTTTCTTCATCTCCGCGCAACGAACTAATAGAAATTCAAGCCGTCTTCAATAACTATTTATAGGCATCTGCACACACACACACACACGCACACAATTGAAAATTCTACCACACTACTATTACTCATTCGCAGATGGAGCCGTAAATTTGTAAAATCACTCGACCATCGTATTGTATACTTATGCCTACATATAAGCATTCATACAAGTACTGCATCACACACGTGTGTGGGATCGCGAGTCAACTGCATCAGTGTCGAACAAAAGGAAGGAAACAAGAAGAAAAACAAAACCATCATCATGACTTCTGAGGATATATGCACTTACCTACAAGTGCCACGAAAGAAAGGCATTTTACAAGGATCGCCGGTTCACAAAGCGATACACTGCAGTATGCTGGCTGATCTGAGTGATTTGGAAAATCTGCGAATCAAGTCAGGGCCGAAACAAGAAATCTGTAAAAACGGCAAGGAATATAGTGCTGTAACGAAAAACGGAAAAAAACTTGACGAACAAGTCGTGGAAAGGTCAAGGTCGGGACAAAGGAATGCAGAAAAAGAAGCAACAACTGTAGGTCCCCAGGCACCCGTCAGACGAAGACGAAGAAGCAAACGAAGAAAATCCGAACTCGAAGAGTCTCAGACGGAGAAAAAGGAAAATATCAGCAGCAGCAGCATCGAGATATCGGATTTGCCGAACGAACTCGAACAGCTACTCCAGGAATCCGAACGGCAGCTGCAACAGTTGAAAGCAGACGACTTTTTGAGAAAAGAAGCATCAAACGGCGATGCTGCCCGCACGGAGGAACAAAAAAGGAGTGGTTAGTAGTTTACGGAATATTATCATCCACTTTATTCGCCCGCGCACATGTCCACGCACGTTTTTTTACTCTCACGCGCACGACTGATGATGTTATATTATACGATATGGGGGTCCAAGTGTGTTCTCGACTCTATTCTACATTACAACAGCGACTTGGTCTATAGAAGCTTCAAACATGTGGTACATCGACGTGCAGCTGTCCGTTCGTAGAATCGATTTTTCCAAATTGCAGTCTCGCACGCGGTAGTGTATGTATGTACATACGTCGGAACGAGTCCCGTTGTTTGCTAAATGAAAAGCCGTTATTTTTGTTGTTAAGAATATAACGTAGAAGCGTCATATAACCCTTATATACAATATACGCATAAACGAAATAAAAAGTCGTGAAAACCGATAATGAGCGAGAACGACGAGAGAGAGAGAGAGAGGTCAACGGCATCGCGACGGCGAATTAACAGCTGAGACGCCGAACCGCGGTTGTATATGAGGAATGGTAATGCTGCGCTCTTGTGTCGTCGTTAGCATTCCGTGTGAGCGGAAATAATAAGGAGGGATATCGTTATATATGTTATTCTGGGCATGATCATGCGAGGCACTTGCGACCCGAGCATTGGACTTTGATTACTTATTACAGTAATATAATTCGATTCGAACAAATTCGTTGTTACCGATATACCATATGCACTACCGGTCAAGTTATATATACTACATACGTACATACAACATATCTATATATAGCTTATTGTGAGCGATCGGATTGTGTAACACGCGGGGTATTCAAATGTGACACATTATGAGAATCGGACGCGCGAGGCGCTCGAGTATTTGACACGCAGTCGCCGGCGATCGTAAGTTACGAGCTGTCGTTCTATAGAATCAATCAGTGCGCGCGATTGTATATTAATAATGACAATGTTGGCCTTCTTTCTGGGATTCGTTTACGTTTACATCGAACTCTTAAGATTCGAACTGCAGATGGTCTTGCATCCCGAGGAGTACAAGCTTTCCAAGTTCTTGCTCTGAGCGTATAATATATATATAACTTTAAGTACGACGCACTCGCGCGGTGATGACACAGCACGGCTTTATAATTGTATTCCCTCTGCGGGTCGCATGTATATTAAGTATGCGTGTGTTGCATAGAGTTGCAGTAAATGGAGAATTTTGAATTGTTCGCAGATCCGAACTCGTGGAATGCGAGTATCAGTCAGAGATGGAGAAAAATCAAGCGAGCAAGTGTAATGAAGCAAGGTGTACAGGCGGTACGTGTCATCAGCTCGACACCGACTAGTCGGGAAGTTTCTCCAGCTCCGTCGAGCGCGAGAACGACCATCGGCTCCCAGACGAGAAAAGTCTTGCAGAGCACTTCACTTAGGCTTCCCAGTGAGTGACGTATACCTATGCACTTTGTATCTATGGAGGAGAATTCCCCTGTATATGGTTATAGCTATTTTTGGCGCGTAATTTTTTATAATTTCAATTTATTATTTAGATATAAATCTAAATTTCTAAAGCGGTAAAAATTGGCTTCGGGTCCAACATTTGTAACAAAAAATATCTGCGTAAATGTAAAAAGTGCATTTTATTAGGGTGCTCCAAAAACTTGCTCCCAAACATAATTACAAATTTTTAACGTGGACTTGTTTCTTCATCAATACTCTATATGTATGTATTAGTATAAAAATTATCCCGACTTGATGTCCAGTGCAATAAATTAATTCGCAACTTGTATCGTAATGTACTAGTTGTATTACTACGTTTAATTACTAATTTAATTGACTCATGCAGAAGATCTAAAGTTTACATAAAATTAATTAGATCGACATAACCGTGCGTATAGAAAGATAGGGATGAGCCTCGTGAAATAACTTTTAATGAGATCCCGAAAGTCAATTCAAATCTAGATTTCGCGCCACAAAATAGCAGACGACAAAAGATACTAATTTTTGCGTATAACAAATAATAAAAACAAAATTACGATAAACTACAACATAGTTGCCCTCCGTAATGAAATTATTTATAATTTTACAAAGTTAGAAGTTTATATGTCAATATCTCGCAGAATAAAATTTGAATAAACTTTATTATGCGAGATATTGACATATAAACTTCTAACTTTGTAAAATGATAAATAATTACATCACGAAGGGCAAATACGTCGTAGTTTATCGTAATTTTGTTTTTATTACTTGTTATAAGTAATTTAGTATCTTTCGTCGTCTGCTATTTTGTTGCGCAAAATCTGGATTTTAATTGACTTTCGGGCCCCCTTCACAGGCTTGCAATCAACAAATTACATGATAAATTTATAATATCGTCAAAAATCACATTCAGCACTTTTTGTTGTTGGTACCATCCGGAACACATAAATAACCATACCGAGAGACTCTCCCCTACAATATTTTGTATCTCTTCTTCAGACACTGGCAAAGCCATCGCGGACATTCAAAACGCCCTGCGCAGCAAATTCAGCAAGATCAACGCTGGTATACGCAGGCGAAAAGCTCTGAGCATCGTCGACAATTCATCATCAAACGGTTCGAGCTTCTATGTACCAAGTCAGCTGCTGCGCTCGTCCGAAGAAAGCTTGGCAGCGTCTTATCACATACCGCGAGTTAATCTTGCAAGCCTTCGTCGGCAAACAAGTCAACCCGAAGTTTACGACTGCAGATCGGATGGATCGGATGTGCGGGAAAGTAAGCGCGAAACCGTCAGTCCAAAAGAGAGCAAACTAGCCGAGAAGAACCTGACTTGCAACAGTCGAAGTCTCGCCAATATGTTGACTCTGGCCGAGGTAATCGATCGGCAAAAGCTCAGCCAATCCCTGCGAGAAACGGACGAGGGCTTGAATTCCGATTCGGAACTGGAGGAGCAAGATCTACGCTTCTGCACACTGCCCAGGCCTGCGGCTAACAAAAATGGACACTTCACCATTATGACAGCGAGATTTGTCAAAGGCCCGGGGTACAAGGGTTTGGGATTCAGTATCGTTGGAGGCACAGACAGTCCTCGAGGAAACATGGGCATTTACGTTAAAACTATTTTTCCAAATGGCCAGGCTTCGGATTTAGGCATCGTTAAAGAAGGTGCGCATATTAGATAATTCATATGTCGTCTGACGTATAGCTGTGTATTATATTAGCTTCCATATACTAATTTATTTGATTGTTGCAGGCGATGAAATCTTGTCGATCAATTCCAAAGCTTTGCACGGCGTGACTCATGCTGAAGCAATAGCGGAATTCAAAGCCGTCAAACAGGGCGACGTGATACTTCACCTGGGCAGACGCATTCACGCGAGACACAAACGAAAATCCTTGGCTCTAACAACGCCCACTTCGCAAAAAGCACCAAACGATTCTCATTCTATAAAACATCAAGCAAACAATGACTGACTAGTCATTGAACCGCGTCGCGTACAACCATTAGAAATGAAATTATATCTGTTTTCAGAATCAGGGCTCTAGAATGCTTAAGTAATAGTTATACTATTGTGTTTTTTTCTTATTTTTACTGCAATTAATGAGCTATGTATGTATTATTCGAACGTTCATATATATATATTTTTTAAATTAACCGTAAATGACGTTCGAATGCAGAGATGCTTTAAAATTACGAATAGATTCTAAAAGATGAAGCGTGGTTGCAGTTTTCGTTTCTGTTAGTATAAAAGATAATATAAAATAAACGTTAATGATTACATATACATTCGCAATATTCCGTCTTCACCGAAGCAGTTGTATGTACATAAATATGCAAGGATAACATGAACAGTCGTCGATAAATGTTTCCAAAGATAATATCCAAAAATTTTTTTACTAAAAAGCATATTTTATATTTTTATATTATACAAACTTAAGCTTTGTAGTTATTTAACAATAACACGCGGTTCGTAACTAAATATAAACGTTATATATTTGACAGGCGTGTATGGGTTTACTTTGTTGTACAACCTTCAAGTCCATTTCCTCTACTGACAATGTAGATAAGTATATATTCTCTTGTTATCGTACACGATTCGTTGCGATGATTCACTGGGCGAGGATTCATTCACTGGTAAGTCAATATGGTCAATTTTTTATTTACAGGGAATTTCGTTAAATAACAAAACAAGGATTGTGTTCGAAATAGGCATTTAATATGACAAATTTGGGAAGTTGTTACAACAAAAACATGTACATAATACATCGATGATATTCCATACAGCAGAGCTAAAGTTCGTAACTTTATCAGCCTAAAATTAATAAATCCTATGTGCAAAATTGCAAAGGCACAGTTTCGTGCAATACCTAAACATTACATACTTATTAATGAGTATCATCACTTTCATATTAAAAAACGAAATAAATAAGCTTCGAAATAATAATGTTTCAGGTTTATTGTTTCTGTTTATATTCAATAAATCATAATTGTACAAAACTGGGCAAAGCCGCACTTTTGGTAAATTACCATTTGTGGACAAAGTAATTGCAGTTGTACAAGTGGCTCGATTATCGCGTAAACTTTTTTACTAGGCATTACCACTACAACAATAATGAGTACACAACTCGTACTTAAAAAAAAAAAAAAAACAATATACTAATACACAAACAATAATAAATAAATAATGCGAGAAATTCAAACGCCGAAATCAGACAATGATCGAAGAATAAAGGAGTGCGCGCTTATACTTCGTTAAAATCGTTCTGATGAATATTGTAAGCACGTCCGCCTCGTCGCGACTCGGACGGTACGACGGCTAAATTTTCCGGAGAAATGGTCGCAGTGGTTTCTACTTTGGGCATGTTTATTTCTTCGGCATCCGGCTGCGAGTAGAAGAAGTTGGTCGACTGGCCGGTCGACGGTTCTCCGATCGTCGCCGATTGCTTGAGGATGTTGTCCTGGGCACTGAGGAGCTGCTTGAATCTTTCCTCGTTCTTGTCCTGCGTGTAAAAGTACAAACAGCAATGACAGTTGCGTACATACACACCCCCGCCCAGATAAAGAGAAACAGTTAAATAAGATGAAAAGCTACCTCGCTCGGGATAAGTAGATAAGCCATATTGCGCGAGTGTCTGCTAGCGGTGGGGGCGTGCGCTTGGCTGTGGACTTTCGATTGATCGGCGGCGGGAGCGGCGTTATTGTTCTTGGTCAGATTGAAAGTCGGTCCGAGATTGATTCCAAGCCATTGGGAGAAGAGGGCTATACCTTGCTCGGCGCTTGCCGATACCGCAGCTATGAGCTCCTCGGCGTTCAGGCCGTCCTCCTCTTCTTCCTGCGCCTCCTGCTCCAGCTGGGGCTGCTGCGGTTTGTCCTGCTGCTTGTCCGCCTCGAGCAGCTCTGGGCTAAGTGCGCGAACAAACAAACAAACAAACAAACAAACAGGGCATCAGAAATCCGCATACGGATCAGCGACAGTCGTCTGCATACTTACAACCCGATGCTCTGGTCCTGGCGAACCTGGCCGCGATCAAAGTTGAAGCAGCCGACCGGATAAGTCGCCTGAGCTGCTCCCAAAAGAGCGGGCTCTATGACGAGGCAGCCGCTGTGCGTCGACCTCCCCTGGCTCAGCACTGGCTTCATAGAGACAAACTTGGCACAGATTTGCGCCAGGTCGGAGAGCAGATTCATGCAAGTAGGTTTATGTGCCGCCGCATCTGCGAATAAAAGCGACGGGGATCGATGATAATTGACGTGTATACGAGCGCAGTAAAAATTTATATTTATACTCAGTATTAGTAGAGGTACTTACCGAGGGCAATCGTCGCGTTGTGTAGCGGATTGTCGGCATAGCTGAGGTTGAGCGAGACGTTGCTGTGCTGGTGGCGGACGTTGACGCAAGCTGGCCCACCGAGATCGATGGAGGAAGTGAGATTGAGCTCGACGCAGCAGAGGCAGCTGGATGTCTGGCAGAGGCACTTGTTGTTGTCTGCATCGTCGTCGGCGTTGCTGGCAGTGGCGGCGGTGGCGGCGGCAGCGCTGACCAGGAAGAAAGTCGCGACGACGAGCAGCAGGCCCATGAGCCGGCGTAGCGGCGGCATTGCCAGTTGGGTCTCGTCTGGCACACACTGGAGAGCTTATTAGGTGGTTATATTAGTTCAAGCGACTCCGCAACTTGTCGTGTCGTGTTGTGTGTTGTGTATATGTCTCTCGCTCTCGACGCTGCGGCGGCTAGCCTCCAAGTGCCGGCCTCTGGCCCACAGAGCGAATCTTGAGAGTCAGCGTCGTCGTGTCGACTCGCTCGTGAGTTGGTGAGCGGAGAAGAGTCCTACTGACCTGCTGACCCGATTTCTCGCATTCGCCGCGCCGCTACCCTAGTCCCGTTAATTTCTGCCGCTGGGCCCGCTACTTTCTCCCCGCTTCCTCTTTGTATATACACACCTCTACCTACTCTCCGAGACCTCTACCTTGACGCTATACACACACATATACTGCACAAGCACCTATGGGGCCCCGCGTCGATGCGCGACGTTACAGAGAGCAGGCGAGAGAGAAGATAAAGAGAAAAGAGAGGGAGAAACTTTCGCCTCGGACTGCACGCGTAGACGAAACGAGTCCAGTTACCAATCGACGACGCTACCTACCAGTCGATCAGCAGCTCTAGCTCGATAGATCATCTCGCGATTCGGATCGCTCTCAGCAGGATGCGCTTGTCGACCATCATCGAACTGCTCCTCATATTCTTGCTCATAGCCTTCGCTGCTTACGGCAGGGTTATCGGTGAGTATGGCTATATATACAATACGCAACATCTATTCATCTACATACCTACAATACAAAATTATTTTAATTATCTGTTTATGATTGATGATTGACGACATGAAGAGCGAGACAGTGGCCGGCAACGAGGGATCACCGATGCCAGTGGCAACAACTCGACGGCGGCGGCTCTGCAGATCAAGCAGGCCACCGACAGCGTCAACAAGTACTGCGTCTGCAATGAAAACATCTGCAATTGCTGTCGGGACTTTCACATTCCGCTCGTACAGTTAGCAGGACCGGGTAATTGCAATACACACACACACACACATACACCCATATTTATCTTCAACTGTATTATATTAACTGTATAAATTCTCCCGCATGACAATGTATGTAGGCTGCGCATCGCTTCAGTACCTTCAGGATGACAAGCTGGCTATGCAACTGAGCATAGGCGACAATATTCTCTCGAGCAACATTGTCAATGGTAATTGCCGACTTTGTATAATATATAATAATCAATCGCATGTACGAGAGCTCGCATCAATTTACCATAATATTTTATGTAGGTAAAAACCCGAAGCCAGTGTGCGTAGCGCTGCCCGGAGGTTTCTCCAAATTCTGCGGCAAAATTTATTCCATCAAAAAGGAAGCCGACAAACACTTCAAAGCCTGTCTCGGGCTCGAATTAAGGTCAGCCTCCGAGTTGGAGGCCAGCTTGCGAGTGAGCTGTTTCCGGTAATTCAGGCACTTTTTTCTTCAAAATTCTCGCATAATAAATTCGGTTCCCATTTTATGTATGCTATATATTATACTATATACTGACTGCGCGCGTTTGCTTCTCGTTTCTCTCATCTGTTGCAGCTTCGGTCCCGACGGCCTCAAGCTTCGACCCGCCGAGCCACTGCCTGCCGCGGCTCTCGCCGAGTCCACCACATCGTCGGACGACGACTACGACGATCTCTTCGGTTTGGATGACGACGACGACGAGGACGATGAGGACGACGATGACTACGAGAGAGTCTCGGCCGATGGCAACTCCGTCACTCCTGCCAACGAAATACAGCAGAGTCAAGAGCCGGAAGAAGAAGAAGACGACGAGGAGGACGACGACCTTCTCGGATTCAGCGCTCTCTTCGACATCTTCACCGGGGACGACGAGTCCAGTTCGTCGAACAAAAATAAAGTCAAAACTACGACCACCGCCGCGCCCATCCTCCCTACGTCCTTTGCCATTCCCATCTTAGCGCTAACCACGACGCAAGCTCCCACCAGCAAAAGTCCTCCCGTTGCCGCTCCCCAAACAACTGCTGCAGCCGCGATCGACGTCAACGACTCTGCGGCCAGTGCCCAAAACTATGTGGAGCAGGACGCCGAAACGGTACCCGAGGCTGTTACTACTTACGATTCTGTGGACGATACGACTCTGTCGGCAAACGCCGCAGAATCAGCAACTGACGCCTCGGAAGTAATAGGCATCACCGAGAGAGACGTCGCCGAGCAGTCCACCAAGATGACCGCGATTCAGAAACTCAAGACCAAACTCGCCGCCGCGGCCGCTAATGACAAGATCAAAGTCAAAAAGGTCAAGGTCCCGAGCAAGGAGAAAATCAGCATCACCTCGCAAAGTGCGAACGCCATCGACAAACAACCTACTGCGCCAGTTAAACCTCCTGCAGAACAGCAACACAACGATGATGCTACTGCAGACGACGACGACGAGGACGACGACTACGATTACAACGACAGTCAAGCCGAAGAGGACACTAGCGCCGAGAAAATTGACGAAGATACTGATTCGCATAAACAAGTAGAGGCTGAGACAGCTGACGACGACGACGACGATGACGATGATGATGAGGAGGAACAAGTTGAGGAAGACGAGGAAGATGCAGTTCAGGACGAGGATGATGATTCGGACGAAGACTCGGAAGAAGACGCGGTTATCAGCGCTCTCATAGACGCCGAGGAACCTGAGAAAAATAACAAGAATCAAAGCAGCAAGCAGAAGAAAAAAGTCGACAAAGTGACTGCCACCAAGGCGGAAGCCTTGAAAGACGAGGAGAGTGCAGATTACGGCTATGGATTGGCCGAACTCTTGGCTAGAAAACAAGGCGGCCCTCTCAGGAGCAGGAATGCCCAAGCGGGAAGCGCAAGACAGAGCAAAGTTATGAGATTCAAATAAAAGCTTCCAACGCTATGTGACTTTCTCTTGTACAGCCATACTCAGATAATTATGTCGCGACGTGTAAATTGTAATATTTATTAATTAATTCATTAATTTATTTATTATTTATTTATTTATTTATTATTAATCAATGTTTTTTACTTGATGCATTCTATGTATTTTTTTACTTAAACATGATATGTTTAAATTCATTGATTAAATCAAACTTTTCTATTAAATGACTCACTGCAGTATTTTATTCTTATTTACCGCTATAATTTCCTATACATGCGCGCAACAAGTGGCACACAGCTATAATGGATGTGGATATTTAATATTGTTGCGGTTAATTTGTGACGTCATCGGACGTCGGCGTGGCGTTAGCGGCAAGTATAGAGCCTGTACTAGAGTCTCAAGTGTACATAGTGAATGCTAAATACTTTTCACTTATTTGAGACTCAATAAGATAATTATGTAATTAGAAAACGAGTCGAATTTTTATTTGGCAACTAAATATTTTGCACGAAATTCCCTCTTCGTGCATAGTTTATAAGAAGCAAAAATATTTAAATTTCGTGCGGCGCATGCGCAGCGCCTTCGTCGGCAGCCATATGCAAACAGATCGCAGTTTGGCGGGAATCGCGCGTTCATTTTGTGAATACTGCGAAAATCGCGTTATTAGACACGGCGGGAGAACTGCCAGCTACGTTGTGTTGTTTGTGTGCTCAACTGAGTACGTACTTGTTGAGCAAGCGTGTATTATTTGGTTTGTTTGTTAAAATTAATCGTTTGAAAAATGTCGAGTCCTATGCAGCCTCCGCGTACTCCAACAAGAACTCCTCGACAAGTGCCTCGATCTTCGCCTAGTACTCGAGCTAATGGAACGCCAAATCGACGATCTTCGCCTAGTACTAGAGCTAATGGAACACCGAGTCGACGAGGTAAGATATAAAAATGCGGTTTTGCTTTAATTTTGTACTGAAGATTATTAAGGAGATTACTTATTTATATTACAGGTATTGCCAATGGGTCCTCTGATACACCTCTCAGATGGGGAGGTAATCGTAGAACCCAAGAAACGATTGCTGCTTCTTCTGAAGGACCATCGTCTGGAGCTCCTGCTTCATCGCCCAATCGAATGCTCATGACAAGTCCACTGCCCCAGGGAATCACCGAAATTGATTTATCTTCTCCTCTTAATTATGGCACTCCTAACTCTTTGGGTTCAATTTTAACACCCAGAAGTGGTATTCGTGGTACACCTTTACGCCAAAGACCAGATATTAGAACTGACAAAAGAATGAGGACAGTTAATATTGGTGAACCTATCGAGGTATGTATAAGTTAACATACACTTTTAACAGTATTTAATGTGACACTAGTTTGTATGCAACTACATTAATTTTTTTCAGGGACAAGAGGAAGCAGCAGCTGCAGCTCCAGTTATGACCTCTGAGAGTGAAAACTTGGCTGGTCCTCAACTTGTGATATGGGGAACCAATGTTGTGGTCAGTCGCTGCAAAGAACACTTTAAAAGATTTATTCAACGGTTCATTGATCCTGAAGCAGAAAATGATGAAATACCGGAAAACATGAATGTTTCTGAACCATTGTACATGCAAAAGCTGGAGGAAATTCACACACTGGAGGAACCATATATGAATGTTAACTGTGCCCATCTAAATGCATTTGATGATCAGTTATACAAGCAGTTAGTGTCTTATCCTCAAGAAGTCATACCGATAATGGACATGGCAGTTAATGAAATGTTTTTTGAAAAGTATCCAGCAGATGTTTTGGATCATCAAATACAAGTGAGACCTTTTAATGTCGCTAAAACCAAGAGCATGCGTGGGCTCAATCCTGAGGATATTGATCAGTTGATAACTATCTCTGGTATGGTCATACGAACTTCAAATGTTATTCCTGAAATGAGAGAAGCTTTTTTTAAATGCATTGTCTGTTCATTTACAACTATGGTGGAGATTGATAGAGGTCGTATTAGTGAACCTACTGTTTGTACCAACTGTAACAACAACTATTGCTTTTCACTTGTTCATAATCGAAGTCTCTACTCTGATAAGCAAATGATAAAATTACAAGAATCACCTGATGATATGCCTGCAAGCCAGACACCTCACACAATATTATTATTCGCACACAATGATCTTGTAGATGCAATCTCAGCTGGTGACAGAGTTGCTGTGACCGGAATATACCGTGCACTACCTATACAAGTTATGCCCAGAGCATCTAATATACGAGCTGTATACAAAACTCACATTGATGTTGTTCATTACAGAAAACAAGATTCCAAAAGGTAAGAATCATTTTGATTTTCAAATTTTTAATTAGCAGTTTAAATCATTTTTTACTATAGTAGATTTTCTTTCACATAGGCTATATGATTTAGAAGATGGAAAAGAACATGCATTCCCACAGGAAAGAGTTGATCTTTTGAGATTGTTGTCAAAGAAGAGAGATGTTTATGACAGACTTGCAAGGACCATAGCACCTAGTATTTATGAGAATGAAGATATTAAAAAAGGTATACTTCTTCAGTTATTTGGTGGCACGAAAAAGACTCACAATTCATCAGGAAGAAGTCATTTCCGATCGGAAATAAATATCTTACTCTGTGGAGATCCTGGTACCAGCAAGTCACAGTTACTGCAATTTGTTTTCAACTTAGTTCCTCGCTCTCAATATAGCAGTGGAAAAGGTACAAAGAATTATAAAATTTCTGGTAATGCTGCTTAAACTAATTTTTACATTTTTTGATCATCTTATTTCTCTGTTTCAACAAAGGTTCTAGTGCGGTAGGTTTAACTGCCTATGTAACCAAAGATCCAGAAACTCGTCAATTAGTGCTGCAAACTGGAGCACTTGTACTTGCTGACAATGGAATTTGTTGCATTGATGAATTTGATAAAATGAATGATAGTACACGATCTGTCCTCCATGAAGTTATGGAACAACAAACTCTCAGCATTGCAAAAGCTGGAATTATTTGTCAGTTGAATGCTAGAACAAGTATTTTGGCAGCTGCTAACCCTTGTGAATCACAGTGGAATCCGAGAAAAACGGTAAAAATTAATTTCGAAATAGACGCTTGGAAAAAAGCACAGTTTTCTTATACAATATTATTTTAGGTTGTTGAAAACGTTCTGCTTCCTCATACACTTATGTCTCGATTCGATCTGATTTTCTTGATGCTGGATCCACAAGATGATTACTTTGACAGAAAATTAGCTCGGCATTTGGTTACTTTGTACTATGAAAGAGAACCTGAAGAAGAAGATGATCTAATTGATATGAGTGTATTGCGAGATTACATTGCCTATGCTAAAGAACATGTTCATCCAAAACTTGGTGAAGAAGCTCAACAAAGATTGGTTCAAGCTTATGTTGATATGAGGCGAGTGGGAAGTGGTCGCGGACAAATTACTGCTTATCCTCGTCAACTTGAATCGCTCATACGCCTCTCTGAAGCCCATGCCAAGATCAGACTAGCTGAAACTGTTCAGATAGAAGACGTTGAAGAAGCTTGGAGGTAATTTAAAACTAACTCTTGCGGTTAGGACATGTACTATAAATGAAAGAGATTTATAGTATATACATTTGAACATTTTAAATGAGTATACATACTATATCTCTGGCATTTTTGTTTTAGATTACATCGTGAAGCATTAAAACAATCTGCGGTTGATCCTGTTAGCGGAAAAATCGATGTTAGTATTTTAACAACAGGTATATCTGTATCTGCTAGACAACAAAGACTTCAGTTTGCAGAAGCATTGAGAAAGCTAATTGAATCCAAAGGAAAAGTTGCTACTCTAAGCTATCAGAAATTATTTGATGAATTCAAACTACAACAAAGTGCAAATTATGTAAGTAAACTGTCTTATTGAATTTACTTCCTGAGATAATATCACTGAAATTTGAATTTAGCATAATATTTTACATTGTTCTTGCAGTTAATAACAAGGAATATGTTTGAGGATATGTTAAAAACTCTACAGGATGACGGAAAAATATCTATTAACAAGAGCAGTATCAGAATTCTTTCTTGATCTGACAAAGAGGGAAAAAAATCAGAACATAATGTTTGGATGAAAAACTATCACTAAACATATGCTAACTTCAACAATTGTAACTATGCATACATGCCATGTATATAGAAATTCGCATTACGTTAAATCTATTTCGCTACAGTGTATTTAAACTACCGCTACACGTTCACGCATTTTTAAAGTCCAATTTACGCATCCTAAATCTCTAAACAGTTTTCGATATAAGTGCGAAAAATTATTCTCCACTGATGTGATTGTCACCCTCGCTTCGATCGGGCGATAAACTTTCACTGATGTGAGAATCAATAACTTTATCGCAGTAGCGTCGAAAACTAATATTTTTTACTGCATATCATGGTTTTAGTTCACATTGATCCGAGCAATTTGAATTGTCATTATCTTTGTAATTATATATTATCTTATTTTTATTATTAAACATAAACATAATTTTTTAGTAATTTGTTATTGTTTTATTATAAAAAATACTTATATATCCATTAATTTTTATAACTATAAAATAATCGTAACAGGATCGCCCCCTTAATTTTATTCATTTTCTTTCAAGGCGTTATAAATAACGATTAATATAAAATGTTCTTAACCAGTTATTAGCATCGTGAACGAATGCATTCCTTGGTGACACTATCGCATTTATAAAATATTATAACTGACAGTAAATTTAAAATGTAATAAATTATTACGAGAAGTAATTTTAGATACACGCGAATATATATATATATAACGTTTTAACATGATTTTTTCCCTTTTTTAAATGTGTGTTAATTACTTTAGCCTATATATTCATCTTAATGAGATTGCGCAATTTCTGAAAAAAATTCCAATATGTTTTGAATAGTGAATTCCAAAGTTATGTTACTATCGGGGTAGCATCGTTTAATGAGTTCTTCGATATTCATATATTGAGCAATGAATTCACCTTGCATTTCTCGCCAAACAACCTAAAGGAAGCGCATCGAAAATAATTAAAAATATCTTCATTTAATTAAATAGTGATTGAATATGTGTTGCTTACTTGTAAGAGATTCTCTTCTTCACACAAATGTTTTTCAACTTTGCGATATAAATGTTCAAGGCCTTTTTTAACTTCTCGTGCTGGATATTCTTTTACAACTCTTCTAAGTTCTTGTCTACTGAAAGCCATTTGATAACTAATTTCCGATTCTTTTACACCAGCTCCAACTTTTGCTTGTACGCCATCAAAAAAGAACTATACATATTTATTACAAAAATAATTATTATCGCAATTTAATATGGTATATATAATATGAATACGTTTACCCACGTTTAATTTTTCTAAAGGACGACCAAAATATCGAGTTACATAGGCTTTCAATGCTTCTTGATATTTTTGTTTTGCTTCTTTTCTCTCGTGATCCAAAACTGAGATTTTTAATTGAGATAAAAGGTCATAAAGATGATGAAAGTTTTCTGCAATGTAAGATAAAAAGATTAAAGAATTTATGTAAAATTTTTCATAATAATCGTATGATTACTCACCCATTTTTATAACTTCTGGTGGTGTCTTATGATGTTCTGTACTATGAGATACAATCGCTTCAAACATGGTACTGATGAGCTTTGTGTACCATTTTTCCAAATCTATTTTTCTATCAGAATTCTTAAAAATATTTTCAGCCGTCTTTGCGAATGGTCCGAAATTTTCGACGTATGGAAGGATTCCACATTTATTTCTCCGATTCACTTTTGCGTCAAGGATAGACTGTTGTTGCATTTGCATAAATTTATCAAACGCTCTTTTCGCTTGTACAAGCGCGGAAGCAAAAGTCATTGAGAGAAAAGATCCCGTATCTTGAGCTGACATAACGTGCTGAGACAAACGCACCAATACGTACATACACCAACTATAATTTTTATAATAAACATTATATTACTTTCATTGATATAGTTAAAAATATGAAACACACATATACTCACAAGCTATCTATTTTTTCTAGAAAAGATAAAAAGTTAGTCAATTCAGTTTCTAATGATGGAAATATAGCAGCCAATGTTCCTCTAACTTGTTCATTAACGTGACGCCCTAATTTAGATAAATCGTTTAAATTAGCTGATCCAGGACTAACAGCAGGATTATTGTGTAAATCATCTCCACCACTATTACTGCTGCAACTTCCGGATTCATCCTTTATTTGATTTGTCTGAAATGTCATAATGAGATTTTTTAGTAAAACTTGTTGACTATTTATATCTAAGAATATAAATATATGGAAAATACTTTTGTAAGTGGAGAAAGAAATGAATCCAAATTAAGAAATGTAATACAAAATGCTTGCTCAGCAAGACAAACAGGTTGAAGTTGAGATAAAACATTATCCAGTACTGAATCTAAAAGAATTCCTTCCCCTTGTGGTGCCCACGTTTCATTGCTTAAAAGACAAACAGGAGGAGATATTGATGCAATGATTGTTTCAATATCTCCTTTTGGCATTGAACTGCTACCTGATTTACTGGTTGAATGTGCTACATAAAAATATTTCATATCAATAAAAAAAAATGATTTCGTTATCAGCAGAGATACAACACTAGACTATTTTGCTTATTATTTGATCACCTACAATGATGTTGATGATGCTGAAGGCGTTTGGAAATAAGACGATCTTTTGCTTCTTCAAAGAAAAACTTGAAATTTCTTTGATATAATGATCCCATTGTCTTTGTATAAACTTTGGTAAGTTGTACAAAAGCTTTTTGATCTAAGGCTCTTAAGAGTCTCATAAGTTCAGTGTAAGGTTCTAATTCTTTTTGGATAGCTTGATGAGTTGATAGCTTGAAATCATTTGTAACATTTCCTGATGATGTGGATGTTAAATTTGATTGCTGTGAAGATGTATTTGAAAGACCAACTGCTTCTCCGACATCATTTCCCTATATTAAAGTAAAGGAATATTTAGTCTAAATCTTCAAAAACTAAAATACAAAAATGTGTTTTTTTAATATTTTACCAAATGAATAAATAAATTGTTGAGATGTCGAGCAACTAATAATGAAAATTTTGCTCTTAATTTATCTAACTTCTTTTTTTGCTCGGCTACTGCACTCAACTTATCCAAACCCATTGGTAATGGAAAAGATATAGCTTTCAATAAATCATTGCCAGCAACTGCCAGCTCATCTTTATGTCCTGGAAGTTCTGCCTCATTCAATATCCTTTGATGTTCTGGAGAAATAGTTAGGTGTGTCTTAAATAAAAAATTGTCATTTAGTTATATTTTATCAAAATATTTATCTAGTTTGTACAGATAAATAAAAGTACACTTACAATCACTACCTCCAATTGTTCTAATAAAAGTCTAGCATTTCTATTTGCAATGTGGATTGCATTATTTTTCTGCCCGACACGCTCCATTGCTTCCCTAATGCGACCCAGTGCTTCATCATAAACAGTTAGTTGTGCTTCAACTAAAGATGCTTCACTGATTGCTGCCTCAATGCCACTCATTAATTGTGTTACTTGTGGTTCAGATGCCAAAACAGATTGTATATTTTCCTAAAAAATTGGAAGATTTTAGAGAAATTATTTAGAATAAAACAAACAAACACTGCAAAAAGCAGATAAATTTAGAAGTTAAAAAGTTGAATCATACACCATCAAGTATGGATAAATCTTTTGAGAGTGTTTCCATAAATAATTCAGCATTTGCAACTGCATAATAACAGTTATCCATTAGAGATGCCAAATCTACTGTTTCTTTTTCCGTTATTGGCTGATACTCTGGCATTATTAAGGGAGATTGTAGGAAGTCTAAAAAAAATTGATGATCAATTATACAGTATTACAAAATTCAAATATGAGAAAATAAAAATTTTAATACCTGTAGATGTTGTGGTTTTATCACTGGAAGCAATGGTAGATGGCAGATCACTTGCCATCCATTCTTGTGGTATGTTTTTGAATTCCGGTCTTTGAGGCAATCCAAATGAGTATGTATAAAGATTACTTACAAAATTGCGTTTTTCTTGCGAATTGGTGGTCGACCATTTATAAATTTTATCGATGTGCAATTCAAGATCCATTGAATCTGCACTAACTCCATCGATTGTGTGAACATCAGACAACAGCCAAGATTGTTTTTTCTTAAAGTTACTTTTCTCATTGCCACTTTTAACTTGATAAATAATAAATGTTTCAGGAGTATCAGTTGTTGAAACAAGGCAGAGAAAACTAGTCTTCTTTTTCTTGTATGCCTTGCTAACTCGACAAATGCTCAGAATTTTTTCATCACTTAGCGTGAAAATTTCTCGCTGCAAAGTATGTCTAGTTGCAGCCATTTTTATTCTATAATCTTAAACAATTAAAGTAGGTACAATGTACTTTGTGCCTGCTTTTTTTTGATAGTTGACAAATTTGAAAATTCACGAGTTTTCAAACCACCCCACACAGAGAAAAGTAATAGTAGTTATAAGTAGTTGCATTTTCGCTTATTCAATCAGCATTGTTAATAAAAACCCTACTATATATCATATGCTCTTCTATGTTTATATTCGTTGTTACCTCCCACTTAAGATACTTTTACCAGCTTTACTAACAATTGGTATAAGTAGAAATCTAATTCATCATTTGAGCTTTGTTTTATAATAGATACCGTGTATAATAAATATATGCAAATATGTACATTTATAAATAAAATATCAAATTAAGAATGTTGAATTTTCACTTTGCATGTCTATACCAAGGCCTTATACCGCAACCGCAATTGACTGGTAGACTAGACTGGTGTAGGTACTAAGTAGTAGTAGTGTAGGTATATAGTAAAAAGCAGGGACTGGTAAAAAGACTAAAAAGACAACATCTCTAGCTGTATGTGCAATACATACACCCAAGTGTATGTATGTACACCCGTATATGATACAGGTGTAGTGCGCTGGCACAGCTAATGTTATCGATGGATACCGCCCGATGATGTGATGCGTGGCGTAGCAGACTACTTATACAGAGGAACTATAACTTGACAAATAAGCAATTTAGTATAAACGGAAATGTGCAAAAGCCGGATAAAGATAATTATTATTCACAGCTGTTTCAATGTAAAATAGCGACTAAGAGATTCAAAAACAACATGTTTCATTCGAAGATAAAAGAAAGATTTTTTAAGAATATAAAATATTGCTAAAAAATGCGTACATCAACTAATTGTAAGAACGATCATGACAAGTCCAACACACCAAGAATCAGGACCCTTACAAGAGTGGGCTCCACTAACAACTCTCTTGCAGAAGATACCTTCAAAGATTCAAACTGGTCTTTTTACACAAGATATAAATTTTACTTGTCTCGATGCCATTGCTGATTTTATAGCCATTGGGACTAATCATGGGGTGATTTACTGGTTTGACAGAAAAACCAGTCAACTGGAAACATTTGGATGCGAGGTAACGTAACTGCCTGTTACTTATAAGCTCTTATTATTTTATATTTCATTTGACTTCTTTGTTCACTAGGATGCCAATAGTATTATTACATGCGTTAAAGTCGTTTCTACTGTTGATTATATGGTAGCTGCTGGCAATAATCATGGTGTTGTCACTATATTCCAAGTGCCAAAGCAACTTCCTGATTCATTACCTGAAAGTTTAAAACCAAAGAAAAAAAAACAGGTAACCTGATTAAAACTATAAAATTTACCAATCACATTAATACATCCACAACTAATTGTTCTTTAAATATTTAAGGTGGAAAGGTTTAATATCAGTGGCCTTCATAAGGTGTCTGTAACAGCAGTTGAGTGGTCAAAAAATGGAATGAAACTATATAGTGGTGATGAAAATGGTTTAGTTGTTTTGACTGAAATGGATTTTAATTTGGTTCGTAATGAACTTTTATCATATTTCAATGTTTTTCAAGCATATTTACTTCAAAGCCTATACCTACATTTTATTAATATTTTTATTTTTTTTTTAATTTTTAGCATTTATCTAAATCAACAGAACTTTTAGATGAAAAGTATTCTGTAGTGCAATTAAGTTATCAAAGTGGTCTACTATTAATATCAACATTGTTTCGAACTATTATAGTAAATAAGAATCAGAATACTCAAATAATTCAAGTTGGTCAAAAAGAAAGAAAAATGTTAATATTTAAAGAAAAATTCTTTATACTATGATTTTTACGTCTTATAACAAGTCTAATCTTTTTTAATTTGGCAGGCTTGGAAAATTAGGAGCTGTTTTTGCAAAAAATAAAAATCATACTCACGAACCAATTATTTATGCCAGTAGACCTGGTTTACGAATTTGGCAAGCTGATAAACATGGAATAGTCGTGAAAACTTTAATTTTGAAGGTAACATGGAAATACAGATAATAACAAAAATTTGCTATCCTTATTATTTACATTCAATTTCAGGAAGCAATTAAAATGGAACATAGTAGAGTAAAATTATTAAATCCAGCATCTGATCGTTTGAGTAGAAAATCTCAGGGGGAATTGACGTTTGGCATTATTATGCCTTTTAGTGATGACTTACTAGTAACTTACAATGATGACATAATTTATGTTGTGAATCCGACTGAAATAACAATAACATCAATTGTAACAAACCTCCGAAGAGTAACAGATATTTCATGCACTCAAGATGAAATTTTTATTCTTGAAGGGGACCGAAATATTTTACGTATAGCATACTCACCTGAAATAAATTCTTTTGATATAGGTATCACTTTTCTCTAATTATTTTTTCTTTTAAAATTTAAATTGCTTGTTGTACTAATAATTATAATAATTTGAACACAATAGCTGAAAACAACTCTGCAGGTCAGTCAAACAGACCTGTGACATGGGCATTTACAGATTTAACAACAAAGTTCAAATCAAGCTCTATTGTGCCAGCAATTCCATTTCATAAAATAAATCCTACAAATCTTATGCAGTCCACCAGGTCATCTTAAGCATTTTCTTTTTTTGTCATATGTATTTTTTGAAATTTACATTTTTAGATCAAAGTATCAATATAAATAATATTTACTCAATTTATTACAGTATATTGCCTCCAGTTGTTATTGGAATTGATACAACATCAATCATAAATGCAGAAGAAGCTATAGAAGTTCCACCAATTATTCCATTAGATATTGACACTCAAGTTATATCTGAAATTGATTCAAAAGAAACAAATTTTTGCACAAATAATATAAATACAACTAATCGAAAAGATATCTTTCAGAAAATTAGTGAACAGGATTTCGAAGAAGTGCTTTTTACGCCGCGAAAAAAGGATAAACAGAAAAAAACCAGTGTGAAGATTAGTCATATACAAACGAATTCTAAGCATAATCAGAATAAAAATTGTACTACATTAGATCAATTAAATCAAACCACACAAAAGTTTGACAATGATTTCATTTTAGAAAATGGCAGAAATTTAGAAAGCATTCAGAAAGCTGTTCAAGATAAAGAAAAGCTTTTGTCAAATTACTTAAACTTGGATTTATCTCAATATATGGACAAAACTGAAAGTGATTCCAAAAACACTAATTACAACAGTTTTATAGATTCTAATGGTTATATGAATAACAGCTTTGAGTGTTGGAATGCAGAGAAAAGACAATCAAAGTCTCTGATAGACTCAGTAACAGAAAAACTTGCAATTCAAAACAGTGAATCAAAATTATATGAATCTAATCATATAGCTGAATGCAGTAAGAAGTCTTATGGAACAAAAGTAACAAAACAACAATCTTGGTCTAGCAAATCTGGTTTAGAAGATGCAAAAATATCAGAATCTGATTTTAATGGTATGTGAATTAATACTAATTGCATGCTGACATATTTTACAATTTTAAATTTTAAATTGATAGAATACAAAAATTAAAGTTTTGTTAAATAGAATGTTTATCAAAAAACACTTCTAAATAAATAAATAAGCTGTAAAAGGGATGATAATAACATTCAGTATTACACTTTAAACTGAAATATATTTTTTTATTTTGTATATATTAATTATTAAAAACGGTTTAAATTTACAAGATTAGAAATAGTTAAAAAAAATTTTTTTAACAATTTAATCTAATTTTTTTACTTGTTCTTGTTTATAGAACTTTCCAAAGAATTTGTCAAATCGACCATATATGAAGACAACGATGATTGGATTTTACTAGGTTGACTAATAATTGACAGAATTATTGTATAAATTAATTTTTGTTTAATAAAATTATTTATTATAAATATTCTCCTTTGGAGTGCAAAACATAGTTATAAATTTTTTTATCTCCCAACAAGAGGAGGCCATACAGTTTATTAGAATATAAAAAAAGTATATATTTTTACATGCACTTTGTGAAGATGTGGAGAAATTTTGTTAATGTCGCTTTTTTGCCACATATGCTAATTCACACGCGTGAAAAAGCCTTGATACTCGTACAGTCTTGTATTATTTTAAATTCATTAATCTGTTTAAATTAATATTTAAATAAAGAATATTATTTTTTAAATCATTTTCTACTTTGTAAAGATATTTATAATAATAAAAATAACAAAGTTAGCAACAAGAGCTTTAGTTTCGTGATATTTACATCTTATACATAATACTCAATATTCTTTGTACAACTTTATTATTTTCCGCGAGATTTGAAAGTTTGATTCATATTATACTCTATCTTTCTTATAAATAAGTAATAGAAAAATACAAAATTATCACTTCGTTACTTATGATTCATTGGTATTAAATCAGCTTTGGTCAAAACTTGGCGAGCAGCGTTATTTATGTGTCTAAAACGGTCTGGCCCGAGATGTATGCCGCCGTACCAACGAGAAACCATAACTATAACATTTTTTGCATCCATAATCTAAAATTGAAATATGTCCAAAATATATTATATATTTTTCGCGGGATATGGGCTTTGTTTTATAAAAATAAACTATTGTTTATCATATATACCTCTAATAAATGCAATAATCTACTTCCCGCTTGCGCTTCTCCGTCATCGTCGCAATCGTGTATAAAATTTTTATTACTTTCGTTGTAAATTCTGTATGCGTATATATTATGCGTAGCTTGTTGAATTTTCCTGTTTTCTTTAAGCTCAGCTATTACTTGCCTGTGAATGCATAATATCATAAAATTATCAACATTTTTTACGCTTTAAAAAATTCCGCTATTACTTATAGTGGTATATTTAGCTGGATAATATATGAATAATACGTGCGATTATGATTGTGTCATTCATACGAAAATCGGCGGAAGTAAATCAACGTAAAAGAACGTTATTATATTATTCATACAGTATGATGGAGATAATATAAAATCGACTTTTGCAATCCTGCATGCAAGTGCTCTTACTTTTTTATTTACTTGATTATTTTTAAATATAAAAAGTATTTAGAGAACAAACCTGACTTGTTGAACAGAAGATGCAGAAGCAGCATGACCCTGAAATGAACTTTTTCTATCTACTATCACGTCTCCATGTGTAATCAGTGGACAAGGATATTGTTTATCAATTGCAGAATCCTGGAGTTCTGCAGGATGAGCTGTATGATTTATTATTTCTGATGTATTAAGTAATTCGTCATTTGATTTTACAAATAATGAAGGCATCTCTTCTCGAATTTTTTCTATCCATTGAAAAATGACATTTTGTCCAATATACGACCTTAAATTATAAAAAATAAAATTAAAAATTTTATACGTTGATTAATGATAATAATTAAAAAAAAAATACGAACAGGTAAACATTTTCAAGAATATAACGAAGCTGCATTTTTTGTTCTTGTTTTAAATATGGAGCAGAAATTTCAAAAGTTGGTGGTGAAATTGAAGGATATGAATCGGTAAATTTTACAAAAAGTTTCACAAACATTTTACTATCAGTATCATGGACAATTTTAATGCTGTATAATCTATTTTCTTCATCTTCTGTCTGAAATTCTTCACCATAAATAGCCACAAGTGTTTCTATTTCTTCAATCTGTGCAAATATATTCATATTTTTATATCGTCTATAAGAATTATTGATCAATTTCGATGTGACTTACTTGCTTGGATAAATTATCCATGTGTAAAGAGTAAATAAAAATTAATTTTATAGCAGATCAGCTCTGAACTTTTCATAAAAGAGGTTAGGTTCTTCATTCAAGCAAAGAAAGGTTAAGAAGTCATGCTGTCGTATGTACTGCGCGTTCTCATACTTGATATATAATAATATATGTGTGCATTTCACGGCATTTGTATACGCCGGATAAACGGATTGAGATTGTTTACATATACCTATATAGGTTAGAGTAGAAAAGTCTATATATAATTTATAATAAGTAATTATATTTTAATTATAAAAAGCAGTTCATATATACGTAATCAACAAAATGTCCAATATTGTTGATTCTTTCAATAAAATAAGTGATGATAATTTAGACTTTTTAGAAAATGAAATTTTTTTACTTTTAAGAAAAATTGGTTGCTGTTTTAAATGTTCATTACGTTTTTGTGGAATAAATTTAATAGAACGATATAATTATTCAGATAAATTCTTATCAAAGTTGAAAATTCTGGATGATAATGAAAGTTTACGGGATATAAGTCCATGTGTTGTTTGCCTGGGTATCATCCAGAATAAAGTGTTGACTGATTTTATTAAAAAAATGATCAGTCAAATTGAAGATATAGAAAATGATTGTCCAACAGTTTCTTTTAATTTGACGCTTCCAACCGTACTTCAAATTAGAGAAAGAGCAATACAATATTACTTATCAACACATGTATCCTCTAATTTGTGGGATAATAAAATAAAAGTACAAAATATTAAAGAAGTTTGGAAATGGTTTTTATCTTCAAAAATCGAATGTTTAATTAACAAGAATTTGGAGATTTCTAACATTTTGTCACCTTTTAGTATTGATGTTCATATAACTTATTTAGAAGATCAAGAAGAATGTTCACAATTACTGAATAATTATGAACAGCTAACAACGGATAACAATTTTAAACAGAAAAATAATCGATCAAATATTTCTAAGAAAACTATCGATTCCCTGATAAGCGCAATGACAGATGATCAGTTTGTGAAATGTTACACCGTGCCTCCTGCTATACCTACAAATTTTGTAAATATTGATAAATTAATATGCAGACATGACAGTATTTTTGTTGGTAGTCGTTATCAAAAACTCAGTCGAAAAATTTGTCAGACTCCTTGGATCATAGATGGCGAATTAAAGATAACAACTTCTGTACAAGATATAATCTGCAATTATATTATGGATTTTACAAAAGCTGAGCATACAAAATTTTTATCTTCAGGAAGAGAAGATGTAGATGTAAGAATGTTATTGTCTGGTAGACCTTTTGCAATTGAACTTGTAAATCCAAGATATACTAAACATTTACAAGAAAATTTATTGGATTTAACAAACAAAATTAATGCAGATACTGAGAAAGTAAAAATTTCAAATGATTTGAAAGTTTTAACCAAAACAGATTTGCAAAAATTAAAGGAAGGTGAATATTCAAAATGTAAAACATACAGAGCTCTATGTATATGTAAAAAAAGTTTCAACATTGAATCTTTAAATGAAGTATTAAACACAAAACAAAATTTCGAAATTGTTCAAAATACACCAGTACGAGTTCTTCACAGGCGAGCAGTTTCTGCTAGAAAACGTGTGATTTATGAACTAAGGGCTCGATTGCCTACATTGCAAGAAATTAAACATTTTCAACAAAGTACAAGCTGTAATTTTGATGACTATACATTAATAATTTTTGATTTTAAAACTCAAGCTGGCACATACGTTAAAGAATTTGTTCATGGTGATTTTGGAAGAACAGTTCCAAGTTTATCCAGTATACTTGAAACTGAAATTGATATTATCGCTTTAGATGTAACTCATATTTCTTTAGAATGGCCTTAGTACTGTAAAATTCACCTTATAAACAAATAAATAATTACATCATTCTTAAAAAAAGTGTTTAAGTTTTTATTTATATACCTTTTACAATAGGGGGAGGGGGATATCATTTTGAATTAGTTTTGTTGATAACCAATGAAGAAAAAAAATAAGAAAAATATTTATTGCAATGATCAAAGGACCTTGGACACATCTTTTTAACACAAAATTTTAATTCACACACTAAAAAGTGTAATTGCAAGCAATTATTAAATATATATTTTAGACGAAAAATTAAAAACAAGTACTTTAATGTGTAAAATACCATCCAAATTAAGAAAAAAAAAATTTAATTAATCAGCGGGTTGTATATACATATATTACGTGAATTGATGCAATAATAAAACGAAGCGAAAAATGAATAAGCGATGATAACATGAAATAGAAAGTCGGAGCAATATACAGTCTGTATTTATGTAAGCGATAGTGGGGGCAACGTGAGGGATAGGCGCAGTTCGGCAGCTATCCTATATGTAAACAACACATTGCAGTATGTCTATATTTATACACACAGATGCAGGAATATGCGCATACGCCACAACATATGATAAAGGAAACAAAAAGGAATAGCAGACTACACTACTCTACAGCAGCTGTCAGAGTCATAGGTCAGCTGAGCGCCTGCAGTTCGCAGTGGAATTAAAAATCCAGTCGTCCAGTCCTACAACACATCAGTGCGTATGTATACACTACCTATACCATAATCTCTAATTTATGCCCAGTCAGGGAATGAATATAGTCTAGTACTAGTTACGGGACGCGTCAGTGCGTTCTTCAATTTTGTAATGTCATATTGAACGTCCATCTTTCAGGAGAACGATATCGGTGAGTCAGTGCCGATGTATAAAAGGTAGACGCGACGGAAAAGAAAGCCTATTCGACTCAGTTGGTTGAGTGCGCTCCGAGTTTCTATACTACAAGTCGCCTATACAGTGCATTTCGTTACTGCGCTGCATCGCAAAAAGTGAAACTCCAGATTGTTCCAGAGGCCGCAGTATAGTACACTAGTTGCAATGGCTGCGCAAGTTGACTTTAAGGTATTCTTGAAGAAGAATAATTCAAGAAACGAAAATCATACTGAAATTCGAAGATTTGCTATAGACGCCGATGTAGTTACAAATTACACGTATTTGCGCGAAAAACTACAAACTGTTTTTCCGGATCTCCGCGGAAAACGTTTCACCGTTGCTTGGAAAGGTACTTATTCAATTCTTTTTGTTCATTGATTCTGTTTTTTCCTCATTAGAGATTAATTTCAAGATTTTATTGTAATTTACGTCGCTTTTTTTATAGATTTTGAAAATGATGAAATTGTCATCTGCAGTTGCGAAGAATTAGAAATAGCTTTAGCTGAACTACAGAAGTTTCCTCTTTGCAAGTTATATGTGACTCTACATTCTGATTATGATGAGGAGAACAAATGTCAGAGCCCTTTTGTTCATTTTGATGCAACAAACAATCCAAATAAAATAAAACATGTGGGTATAGTTTGCGATGGCTGCGATAAAAGCGTCTGTGGTTTTCGATACAAATGTGTCCAATGCTCAGACTATGACTTATGCAGTGATTGCGAGGCAAAAGGATTGCATCCAGAACACTGCATGATTCGTATATCTATGCCTCTGCAATGGAGATCACATTATGGACGACGCTTATCTCATCATATAAATAAATTCATGAAGAAAGCTTCAACTTGCCCTTCATCTGAAGAAGAGCCGAAGGACTGTCCTTTTAAACCAAGGAGACATAATTTATATAATCGCCATGCTGATCAATCTCCATCATGGATTGATACTTTTACAACATACTTGAATGACTGGGCAAATTTACCGGGTGAGTGCCCTATTATGGAACAGAAGAAATCAAAAGATTCAAATTCAGAACAGGATGAAAGTACAGCAAACAAAACTTCATCTACTTCAACAAATGAAAAATCCCCTATGGATAGTCATGTTGAATTTTTAAAGAATTTCAGTGAAAATATTTCTCAATTTTTGGATCCACTTGGAATTGATGTCAATGTTCAAGTGAAGACAGATGAATCGCCAATAGCTGAAAAACCTCTTATAGATATTAAATTACCAGAATCTGACAATTCTCAAAACATCAAGAAAGTAGTAACAGATGATGACAAGAATCATAATGAAGTTGATGAATCAGTGCAACCAGCAGCTACTGATTTACAAGAAAAATCCAAACCTACTAAAAAACCTGATTTAAAAGAAGCAAATCAACCAACAAATGATACTGCAAATTTAAAAGCTGACGATTGGACTCTGGTTGATAAAGATTCTGTTCCTACTTCCCCTGATATTCCTTCTGACAAAATCACTCAAAATCAAGTAAGTTTATGATTTTATCATAAAAGTCTCTTAACCTCAAGAATACTGCAATAGACATAACATAACATTAAATGCTTTTACTTTCAGCAAAAACCAAGTCAATCCGCTGTAGAAAACAGTAAGGCAACTGATGACAAGGCTCTTTATCCATCTTTGCCAAATGTCAGTGACAATGTTTGGCATCCAAATCCAAAAATACAGCGTGCTGTTGAAGCTATGATGCAGATGGGATTTTCAAATGAAGGTGGTTGGCTAACTCAACTTTTGATTTCAAAGAATGGAGATATTAGCAGAGCATTAGATGTCTTACAACCTGTACGTTAATATAAATTAAAATTATACCTTCAAAAATGTATTTATTTGATCTTTTTATGTAATAATGTGAACAATACTTAACCAATAAATAGATTTGAAAAATGTATGTACAAACTTTAATGTGGTATACAAAACTGCTTACTATTACTTTTAAACACTTCCATGTTATAATTCATATATGAACTCTATAAGGTTCAAATAGATGTTTCCTTTATAATTTTTTACAATAATCCATCAATTTATAAGGATTTCTACCAGATATTAATTCTAACTCTTTTTGACCTTCAGAAGTAAGATGCCTAATCCATTTTCTATTTTTATAATACTCAATAACAGTATCAAATTCATCTGGAGAATAATTTTCAACAGCTATTGGTAAAAATGGATCAAGGTGATCAAAGCCTTCCTTTCCGAGTAAATATCGTGGAAAATGTGATTCCCGATCGTTCTATCAATAAATAAATTTATAAATTACGAGATTATACATATTATTTAAGAGATTCAATCATTTAAAAATAAATTAATTTTAAAAAGTTTGATTACCTTGGTAGCACGATCATCAACTACAACAATGACCTCTCCATTACACCAATCAGATTTTGTTATATCAAGAAAAGCTTGAGTCAAAGAAACCTTTGACGCTGGAACTTTTTGCTTAGCGTAATTTTTTACCATTGTATAATTTGTAAAAAATGTATTATAACAATCAATGGCTACCATGATTTTACATTTCCCAGCAGTACTAGCTTGCTTTAATTCACTTATTAATGTAATCACTATATCACTAGCATATTTTATTCTGTGAATTCCAAAATCTATTAATTCTGTGAGAGGAGAACCTTTTGGACTAGATTCTTGGCTACTCCATTCATAAGTTTTTGATAATTTCAACTGTGTTACAAAATAAGTTTATTAAGAATTTCTATTAAACTATAAATATTTTCAATACATAATTACACTTACATCAAATTGATTGAGCATCAAAATATTTTGATTTTTGAAATTAAGAAGCCAAGCCGCTGCATCAATTGGTAAATCTACAAGACCCTCTCTAGTTACAGAGTCGGCTACTTCTTTGGGGAATCGAAACCACATTGAAGCTGAAAAAAATGAATTAAAAGTGCTTTTATCTCGATTATATGGTAAATCAGTATTATAATGAAATAAAGAAGACCTACCCCACTGTACATTAACAATAATTTTCTGGGTAACATATCCATAATGTATCAAGTGAAGAAGAGTTGACGTTTTACCACATCCACTTTCTCCATCTAAGCTTTGATTAAGGTATATATGCAAGCAATTTCAATGACAGCCCAGAATAGAAAAAATTAATATAAAAGGATACAGATAACATATTTATTGACAGGCTTTGTGTAGTCCGTTTGGGAGAGACAGCTAATAAGTTCAATTGCTGGCTTTCTAATTAGAATACACATTTCTTGAAAAGTTTTGTTCTGCTTTTTATATTCTGTAGGTATACTTTGAGCAAAAATGGTATCAATATCATTGGGCGGTATAGTGTAATATCTGTTAAGATGAAGGGCACTGTGTTTAGATGGATTGTTTTCTTTGGTACGAAAACTTTGTATCAATTCATCCTGAATCTGAATGGGTTGAGCAGCAGTACTTGTATATCTTATATTTGTTGCTTTGATTAATCTAGTAGCTAATTCTGAAAGAATGGATGTAACAGCATTTACAATGGAAAATAAAAGTGATTTGAGAAAAACTTAAGCCATTCACTTACTTCGACAAAGTGGCATTTTGAAAAGTTAAAGATCAAATCCGAGAACCATATTAAAAATTACAAAAGAAAAATCAGTAGATCACGACGACTCTCGACCATGTGCAGATGTTGATACTATAGCATAACCGATAATATACATGTATAATAGCTATAGTGTACTATACAGTACAGCAATATCAATATGGCACTTGGAGTATGCTTTTAGAGTGACGTAGAATACGGATTGCAATCTATTCATCCACTTGCCTGATGTCAGCTGGTTAAAATCAGTTTGGCACAAAGGGTCATATAAACAAATATTTAACATTAAGTGTACGTAAAAGTTCCAATTTTAAAAAATACATTTTTTATTATACTTTATTAGATGCGACTTTTCTGCGACGTACTTACTTATTTGACTTTATTTTAGCCGCCGGCAGAGTGGCGCTGTCGCCGATCCAAGGCAGTATTCTCATGAAGCGGAGGAAAAACGCAAAAAAAATGCATATATTATGCCGGCCTCTTGCCCTAGGCCTGCACCACAGTGTAAGTACATACACTCTCTTCCAAAACCCCCCCTTACCTCAGCATCAGACTGAATGTGATTAACCAATCGGCATCTCGGCTTCGCGGGCCGCGGATTAAAACATCTCGATCTAGCCAAAGTCCTAACCTAGCGGCAAATGAAGCTGCAATAATCGTAGCCATATATCAAGTAACTCTACACAGTGTACCTACGGATCTTCTCTTCTGCAAGTCTACAAGCTGCTGCTGCAGGCTACAGTATAATACATATACCTATAGGTTACCTCGTAGCGATGAACGCGCACGATATTTACTTATAATCTTCAAAAGTATAATCTCGCTTTGCCAAGCCTTTGAAGTCCAAGTTTTTGCACTTCGGTATAAGTATAGATTGCTTATACAAAGAGTACTTTCGATTTAGATGCTGCGGTGTTTCTGACGTGTGGATGCTTTCTTCTCTCTCTCTCTCTCTCTCCGTCTGAGTGTCCCCCTGTTTTCGTTCGACTCGAGCGTTAGTATTATATGCTAATACAAGCCGATTGTTGAAATTTATTTGCCTTAGGGCTTGACACTTCTAGCATGTAGCGTAGGTACTCTTTCCGCGTATTTATGTGTACATATTTATGTACCTAAAAAATGAAATGAGATAGAAAAAGCGAGAACTGGGGCTGTGAGCATAGGAATCCATTTCCATTTCATTTAGCTCTACTGTTCTATATTGTACACATTCACTGACAGCTTTGACATGTTAGTTTGTAAACAAACATTGTTTCACAAAAGTCCTAGCTTTATATGCGGAAAAACCTTGTGCACAAAAGATTTAGTGGTGTGTACCTCACGTGGAGAAACAAGCATCAATGAAGATGAGCGACGAAATGTTTGAGGGTAAGGACTATCCAACTCAATGGGCCTTGAATCCCGCAGCTTATCAAAATATGAACAGTGACCAAGGTAATTCAATTTATTCAATTTAAAGTCAAATTATTTTAGGTGTATGCATCATAAAAAAAATCAATACTTTATTAGTGATAATTGCAATGATTGAATTTGCTGAACATTGAGAGTTCTCCCAAATTTCAATATGTTTAATTTTTTATAGTTGATTGGGCTGCCTTAGCACAGCAATGGATCAAGATGAAGGAAACTTCCATTCCACCTGCACCACCACCACCATCAATAGCGAATGAATTGCAATGTTTATCATCAAACAATGGAGGTGGAGAAGCACCTATGGACATGGATACCAAAGATGATGATATTCCACCAGCACCACCGGCCCCAAACATCAGTGGAACAGGTTTGTTATTTATTGCAAAAACTTATTTTCACTATTGTACATATATTTAAACACTCATCATTTTCTCATTTGTATCTTGTTACAGATGACTGGAATCAATGGAATCAGTGGGGAAGTCATTGGAATCAAAATTCTGCAACTTCAGGAAACTGGGAATGGAACAATAGCGTTCCTCCTGGATTGGATGGAAAATCTGTAGGAATCTCAAATATTTCCAATAATGTGATTATTCCACCACCTGCACCTACGATATCATCTACTAGTCCACCATTTCCTAATCACTGTGGTCAGTCTACTGCAGTTCAATCAGCAGCACCACCTATACCTCCTTCGTTTGGATATAGCACGATGCCATTGTCCCAGTCACAATTTAGCAGTCAAGTATGTTGTTCATTAATTGAAAAATTATTATTTAGACAGAAAATTATGATTTAAACTTCTTCATAACAGGTTTCTTCAAATACTTTCTGGAACAATGAACACCAACATCCTGGTGCTCCAGGAACAACTGTTCCCATTCAGTCAAATCCTTTTATAAAAAGCTTGCGTCAAAATAGCAGTAGAATTCCACTTGTACCTACATCTGCTAGTACATTAACAACAGGAGAAATGATAACGTCTAGAAATCGAGAAATAAGAGATAGAACACCTGAAGATGATTTCTCAAGCACATTAGGTATTGTATTGTAAAACTTCTTTCTGTTTCCTTTTTTTTATCTGTAATGATACCCTGTATGTGTTTAATTTTAGATACCGTAAAACGGCGGCAACTGCCAGCTTGGATTCGTGAAGGTCTTGAAAAAATGGAAAGAGAAAAGCAGAAAGCTGTTGAGCGTGAGAGGCAGGAAATTCTCAGAAAACAAGAACTGAAAGCTCGCAAGGAAATTGAAGATCAAGCACGAGCTGTTCTCAATCCAAGTAGAAGTAAATTTGTAAGTATGATTTGAAATTGATAGCAATTTATTAAAAGAAATAAAAGTATAATGAAAATTATTAATTTTCTTTATTAGGATTCTGACTCTGAAAAAGAAACAACTGAGCATGAGTATGATGATGAAAATAAAGTGAGCAGCAACAGTAATGAAGAAAAACAATCACCAAAAGATAATTCTGAGCAACACAGTCCTGACCTATTGCGTCCAAGAAAAACTCGTTTTCGTGATGCAGCTTCACCTGTTGTACATCCACGTACAGTTGTGACTACTCGTAAAGAAAAAAGTCCTGATAATACTCCTGTATCAGTGGCTTCATCATTGCGACAAAATAAAGAAGAAATGTTACAAAATTTAGTATGTTCAAAAGACACTGTTTATCATACGAAGACTAAGACTAAAATTATATCATTATAACAATATTTTTTAAACATAGATGCTTAAAGTTCGTCGATCTCTTACGGAAATTCTACTGGAGGTAACAAATGATGAAATCAGTTCTGTATGTAAAGACGTTTGGAGACGCTACTGCAGCAAAGGTATTAAGAATATTATTACTTGTTACTTCTAAGAATACTAAAGTTAATTTTTGTTATGAAATCATTTAATCTTAAATAATTTTACAAGCACCTACAGGACATAGTATAATTCCCTCATCTCATACTGTGGCACCAGTGTCTCAGATCACTCGCAAACTTGGTAAGTAAATATCTTATTTATAAAAATCTATAATTGTGTCTATATTGCAGCATACAAATTCATATTAATTTCTAGGCTTGGGCATCTATGGTGACAGTAACAGTGAATCTGATGAAGAACATGTTTCTAATCATGAGCACTCCCAACAAAGTCCTGGTGATAATGACAGTGAAGAAGAGTTAAAGGTAATAATAAATACTAACAATTTAAAAAAAAATGTTGATAATATTTATGCTTGTTATTAATTGTTTGTAGGAAACTTTAAGACGACGCCAACAAGCTTTTCGTAGAACTGAAGCCGAAATTGAAGCTCGGCTTGCCGAAGAAGAAGAAGAAGAGGAAGAGGACGAAGATCGCGTGAAAGTTAAGCGATCAGGGGAGCATGAAGAAACAGAGAACTTGCGGAAAAGAATGGATGGCTCATCGAGAGATGATCAAAGCTCAAGGGAAAAAGATTTAAGAAATGAAGGAAGTGGCAGAGGGATTGAAAGGCGCTTAAGAAAGGATTCTGGTATGGGTAATACTAGCGGCTCCAAAACAGGTATGTGTTGAATTTTATAGAAGAGAACTGTAAGTTATTAAGTTTTTGTTTATCAGCATAGAGAAAGAAGTTCATTTGATAAATTTCACATCAGATAATTATTTTGATTTATTTAGACCTTGTATTATAATTCATATTTATACATGTCAAAATGAACTTGTTTGGCTATGATTATGAATGATTTAAATATGTGTACATACATATTATTTACAAAATTTTTAGTAAATAATAAAAGACATCCAATTTCTATAGTTAACAGTGAAACAGATACAGTTTACAGTAGTGAGAGAAAATCTTCAGAAGTTCAGTCAAACATTAGCAAGAGCTCAAATTCTAAATCGACAATGGCTGATAATGTGGGACTTGCTGAAGGCAACATGTCATCTAGTTCTGAAAGTGCTGACCATTACAATTCGTCAAAACGGACCGCACGTTCTAGTAAGAGTAAAAGTAGTAAAAGTTCTTCGCGCAAGAAACATTCGCGTTATAGTGAAAATGCAAAAGATGGCTCATCCAGTCGAAGCAGATCTAGAAGTAAAAACAAGTATTCGTCCAGGGAAGGTTCATCTTCTCGATCTTCTGGGAAGCCAGAAACGGTCTCTACTCTTGTTAACAGGACTAGTGGAGATGGTCTTGGAATTGATAGCGGGAATGCTAGTAGCAGTCGTAATCGTGCCTCGAACAAAAGAGTCAAAAATCATACGCGTAAAAGCACCGAAAAGCAATATTTAAAATCAAAATCTAGATCAAGTTCTCGATCTGACAATAACCGTTCAAAATCTAGATCGAAATCTCATTCAAGATCTACGTCGAGATCTAGATCAAATAGAACAAAGCGATCGCGGTCGCGTTCAGGTTCTCGTAGAAGACGTCGTAGTCGAACTCGACAAAGATCTCGGTCTCACTCTCGAACACGAACAAGAACACGAACTCGTTCTCGATCGCGTTCAGATTATAGGTCTCGAGATCGTAGACGTTCAAGATCTTCTTACAGTCACAAAAGTTCGGGTACAAGTAAAAAGCGAGACACACGTTCGCGTTCTTTCGATCGTTCAAGACGCTCAAGATCAAATACTCGAAGTTCAAAGAGCCATCATTATCGTCATCGCCACCATTATCGTCAAGATCGAGACGGTAAGAAGTCGACGCATCGCTACGAGGACTAATTTTATCTTCTATCAACTGCAAAGGTTGTATGGATTTATGAATACATATAGTTTTTCTTTTTATCTTTACATAGTGAACTGTTTTATTATGAGTGAAAGTTTTCAATTCGTACCATTTATAAATTTATTTCAAATGTTGGATAATCAATCAAACTAAACGTAAAATTATTATTCTTATTATTGTTACCATCATTATCATTAATATCATCATTGTTAATCCCTTGGTCAGTTTAATGTAATTAATTCTGATTGTTTAATCTGGTGATTGATTTTGAATGATTTAAAATTTTTTATTTAATGGTCGATTCAATTCTGTGTGCTACTTTTAAGTTTAGTGGGTTTTGATAGAAGTATTTTGACAATTTTGACCATTTTTGTAAATTTCTTTTTAAAAAGCCTATGTACACTCGGCGGTAAGGTATTCTGATGGAACGTTTTTGAAATGGTCTAGCCTGATTGGTTGAATTTTATGAATTTTCGGGAATCGAGCTC